>VXAK01026750.1:5760-32136 GCA_013399435.1 Arenaria interpres
TTGTGTTGGTTGTGGGGGGGGGGGGGGGGAGGAAGGGGCGATTTTACTGATGTATGCATGAAAGAAAATACTGAAGAGGTCTATAACTAAGAACTGTCAAACTATCAAAAAATAACCAATGGGTTGAAGTGAAGACACACAGATTATACACTAATAATACACATATGACAAGACTGCTGGAACAGTCTACCAAGAGTCTTGCTTTACTTCATCATGTCAAGACTGGATACTTCTCCAGAAGAAGACATTTTCATCAAACCAAGATTTTTTGCCCTATAGGAGTTAAAATGTTACAGCTCATGGTAGATAAGGATGAAGAGAAATGCTAATGCTTTCTTCTGTATTAAAAGTTTGTGAATAAATACATGAAGACCCAAAGTCTTTTTTTTTTTAATTGCTGATGACATATGATGATCAGATAACATGCATGAGAAACTGCACTGCAACCAAGGAAAATATCCAAAAATAACTGTAAATCCCAATCAGGAATTAGCAAATGTTGCATTTCAATACAGTGACATGAGCTGAAAAGCAAAGCCATAGGAAGCAGGATGTCAAAAAACACTTTTTCCTCTCCCATTCCATACCTCCCCTAATATCCATTTCCAGTAAGAACTACAGAATCACAGGATCTTCACAGTTGGAAGGTACCTTTGAGATCATTGAGTCCGACCATACAAAAAAATACCCCCAAACACCAAAAACCAAAACCAAACAAACAAAAACCACACACCAAAACAACACCAAACACAAAACAAAACACCCAACCCAACAATCTTGTGCACTAGAGCATGCCCTGAAGAGCCACTTCTACACGTTTCTTAAATACCTCCAGGGATGGTGACTCCACCACCTCCCTGGACAGGCTGTTCCAGTGCCTGACCACCCTCTCAGGAAAGTAATTCTTCCTAATATCTAATCTAAACCTCCTCTGCCGCAACTTCAGACCATTTCCTCTGGTCCTGTCATTATTCCCTTGGGAGAAGAGGCCAACACCCACCTCTCTACAACCTCCTTTCAGGTAGTTGTAGAGGGCAATGAGGTCTCCCCTCAGCCTCCTCTTCTCCAAACTAAACATGCCCAGTTCCCTCAGCCTCTCCTCATGTGACTTGTTCTCTAGACCCCTCACCAGCTTGGTGGCTCTCCTCTGGACACGCTCCAGCAGCTCAATGCCCTTCCTGTAGTGAGGGGCCCAGAACTGAACACAGCACTCGAGGTGAGGCCTCACCAGAGCCAAGTACAGGGGCACCATCACTTCCCTACTCCTGCTGGCCACGCTATTCCTGATACAGGCCAGGATGCCGTTGGCCTTCTTGGCCACCTGGGCACACTGCTGGCTCACATTCAGCCAACAGTCGACCAACACCCCCAGGTCCTTTTCCGCCAGGCAGCTCTCCAGCCACTCTGCCCCAAGACTCTAGCGCTGCCTGGGGTTGTTGTGACCAAAATGCAGGCCCCGGCACTTAGCCTTGTTGAACCTCATCCCATTGGCCTTGGCCCATTGATCCAGTCTGTCCAGGTCTCTCTGCAGAGCTTTCCTACCCTGAAGCAGATCAACACTCCCACCTAGTTTGGTGTCATCTGAAAACGTACTGAGGGTGCACTCAATCCCCTTATCCAGATCATCAATAAAGATATTAAACAACACTGGCCCCAAAACACACACTCACCGGTCACGCGTCACACTCCGCGGAGGCCCGGCCCCACCGACCGGCTGAGAGGCTGCTCTGACCGCCTTTAAATCCCCGCGCGGCTCCTGGCCACGCCCCCTCCGCGGCCTGATTGGTTGCCGCGGACTTCCTGGTTCCGGCTGGGGCTGTGAGTGGGGGGGTCGCTGAGCTGGGTTACACGCCTCCCTGCGGCGCCCTCCCGCCCCCGCCTCAGACTCACTTCAGGCCTGGCGCCCAGTGCTGCTGCCGCCTGGCCGGCCGGATTAGAGGAAATGTCTCCTGCCCCGTTATTTCTGTTTTAGACTTTGGCATAAAACCTCTTCGGAGGCCTGTGAGGTCCCCCACAGAAACAAACAAAAAAAAAAAGTAAAAAAAAACACCAAAGAAGTAAAGGTTCATGTGGTAGGGATGTTAATTACATGTTCAGTGTAATTTTAATTTAAAAAAAACCAAAAACTTGTAAGATGCTACAACCATTCAAACATTAAAGTGCAGCTATCATGTCCGTACCAGAGCACTGAGTCATGAAATCATAGAATCATAGAATTGCCTAGGTTGGAAGGGACCTTTCAGATCATCGAGTCCAACCATCAAGCCAATACTGACAAAACCATCACTAAACCACATCTCTAAGCACTGGCTACCTGTCTTTTTAAATACCTCCAGGGATGGTAACTCAACCACTTCCCTGGCCAGCCTGTTCCAATGCTTAATAACCCTTTCAGTGTAAAAATGTTTCCTAATGTCCAATCGAAACCTCCTCTGGCGCAACTTGAGGCCATTTCCTATTGTCCTGTCCTTGCTCTTGTACACCCGGTTCTTCGGGAAGGTTTTGGATATAAAAACCGGGTGACTTAAACTTCAGTGGGAATTTCAGTGGGAATGCCAGGGGATGATGTGTTCACTGGTAAAGGGACGACAAGATTTGTGTTATCCTGATGATCCGGACCCTCAGGTGCCCTGCTGATCCCCATGGATAAGGCTGTACTAGGAGTGTGAGAAATGCAGCTCAACTATGAGGTGCCTGGGGCTGCTGAGCCAAGCAAACATTTCAGTCGGTGAAGGAAGCATTTCCAGCCACACAGCTGTGGGCACACCACTTTGAAAAGTCCTGGGTGCAGTTTCTGTAGCTTTCTATGATGTTCAATCTGCAATAAAAACAAAGAGGAACCAGGAGTCAGTGGAACCTCTCTGTAGCAGTGACATTAATAGATGTTTAGAATAAAGCCTACAGTGTTAAAAATAAAGCAAAGAGCATCAAGCAAAGAATCAAGCAAAAAGCAACAATGTCCCTTTGTATTTACTTGGGCTTAATTTTTGCTGGAAGGCAGAAAAGTGGACTATTGTAATGATTAAGACGCTAGCCCTTAACTCACAAAACACTCTGAGATTCCTAATTCCTGGCTCCTGTACATTTTTCTCACCATTTCAGCAGCACGAAAGGGCATAAAAGTGGATGATAATGTACTAGCAGAGTGACATTAAGGAAAATTAGATTTTGTATAGTGGGAAAGGCAAGTATGAAAAGTGCCTATGAGAGTAATTGTACTGACCAGCCGTTTTGCACTCATGGCTGGGATAATAGTTGCAGTGTGCCCTTTCAGAGTGGAACAAAACCCCGTGCACCGGAATAGTCAGCATTTCTGTGTCCACACTTCATGATCAGCATCTGCATGAATGGGGATCGAAGCATGGCTTGAACACTACCTTTGCCCTAAACCATAAATCTTGATGTTGCCGTGTGCTAACACTGGCACTGCCAAGACTTCAGAGTGCCTGGAAGAGCTGACCTCAACATGTGGGTATTGGCTATGATGAAATGACACTGAGAAATGTGAGAGGTAGCAAAAGAGTATGACTGCAGCCTCACAGTGAGTCACTGACGACACTCATTAACAGCACCACCATACAAAGCGCATTAAGAAAATTAATGCTTTGCATAATAACATCCCCAAGAGTAGTGACCGCTAACAGTAAGTAACTACAAGTCAGCAGGAAAATCAGACTAATTTCTATTTCTGATTAGTTCCCCCACTCAGGGATAGAGCTTTATTGAACTCTGAACAACAGCAAGGCCAATGGTATTGTCCTGCTTTCTAGCCCATCTCATGGTTTCTAGAAACATTATGCCAACAGCCAGCTATTGTCACAGGCAGGGCTAGATAAATGGTGATATTAAGAGGATATTGACACTCCTATTCAGACAAAATCTTTTCTCACTGAAGTCCGCAGAGGAGGGGAGAGGGAGGATGGGGCAGAGAGAGAGGCCTGAGTTACTTACACCAAACACAACATTACACCTGAATCACTTCATCTGACCTAAATACATAGATACACAAGGACTTGCATTGGACCCAAATTTTGTGTTGCATCTCTGTTGAAAACAAGTTTGGATATGAATGCTATTTCAGATATGAAAACAGATTTTATTGCACAAGTTCTAATATATTTTTATTTTTAATTATGAAAATAGCTAGTTTTATGTGTTGCTCTACCAGACATCAAAAGCTCTTTAAGATCCCAAGAAAAAAGCAATATTTGTTTCTACTCTGACTTCTGTTCTCTTCCCATCCCCTTCCTTATATCAACTCTCCCTTTTCCTTTCTCTGGCCACTCTCCTCCTTACACTTACCAAGTGATGGAAGTTAACAAGGTAATGGAAGGTCTCTAGCCCCCCTTACTGTTGTCAGGCTGCTGCAGACCTGCCCCAGCTGCCCTCCTGTGCTGGCAGCTGTGCTGCTTTGTGAGGGAGATGTTGCGCGAAAAAGGTCTCACTGTACTACTACATTAAAATTCAGTATCCAGATTCCCTTTAGATTCCCAGCAGTGGTAATCTCACAGCAGCATCTGAACTATCCTTACAAGTAAAACCTGAACACATCAAAGTCTAAGAACCCTCTCGCAATGCCTGGGTAAAAAGCACAGAGCTAACATATTCCCATAGTGTATGTGTTAAAATCTACGTGAGCAGAGCAATTCATTCCTCAACTTCTCCTGCTGTGGACTTTTCCGGTAGGAAACAGCAGCCTTGAATATTGATTCAGTGTTTGTGTTTGGAGTGGAACATAATTGAGAAGTACAACTTCACCTTATTACTACTACAATAAATGCAAGAACCCCTGCCTTCCTCTGGAGTAGCGGCACCGAATCAATATGCTTCAGGTACAGATCTCAGTGATAGGCTTAGTTAAAGGGGTTTTTTTTATTATTTCTTTCTTTTAACCTTTCTGAGGGATGGAAATTACATCAGTGCAACAACCTGCATCAGTATGCCTTGAATCAAGTCTTTCTGCTCTGTATTCTCATTTGATGTGTGAAGTTTTATTTGACTGAAATTTATATCCATGTTTCTGGATGGCTCTGATGACCTTGGTTATAGGTTCAACCGTTTTTTTGAGTAATAGAGAAAAGCCAGCTTAAAAGATGTGTTGTATCCCAGAACAAACAAAATATTCAGGGCCTGCACCCTCTCTTATCAGAGAGGCAGTTTCCTGCCACCCGTGTACTGATTAGGTGGTGGCATGGAAAAGAACTGAAGGGTGTTCTCCAGGTCTCTAGGTCTTCTATGCTGAGGGCAATGCCTTCATAAATGGTGTGGCTCTTATGCATTTCCAAGTGCATAAAAAATGCAGGCATATTTATTTTAAAGTACGGTGAAAGATGATATATCATGAATTGCTGTTATATCACCAAGGAAACAGATATATTCATCCCTTCGAGTGTCTGCAAGGGCTATACAAATGTTACGTGAGGCAGGATTACCATGGTTCAAATACAGATGTATCTTCAGTGGACACATGTATGAGAGCAAAGAAATACTACACAGCATTTCAGGAAATCGTGTGTACTAACAGAAGAAGAAGGGAAAAAAACACCTGTAAAGTAATTGAAATTGCAAAGGTAATGTAGGCAGGGAAAATTTAATTATCCAGTTTAGAACCTGAACAGGGCACCTCTGATTAATAGGCCTCTTTGGTGAAACCTGCTGTGGGAAAGTTAATCAGTGTTAGAAGCCAGGATCTGGTTGCGGTGTCACACTCAAGCTGAATAGTAAGGGTAAGGTGCAGCACTGATTTGGGGTGTGGAGGGCAAGGGAATGGCAGCAC
The DNA here is from genome assembly GCA_013399435.1 of Arenaria interpres. Lineage (NCBI taxonomy): Eukaryota > Metazoa > Chordata > Aves > Charadriiformes > Scolopacidae > Arenaria > Arenaria interpres. Next base: position 11,537 of record VXAK01026750.1, read on the forward strand.
TGATTACTTTTCTGTAAGTACATATGACTTTCTACAGATGCGATGGGTTTTCCTTATCAGCTCACCTATCAAGCTACTAACAAGGGAAAGCCTGACTTAGCCTTGAAATCATGATGAGATTGTAACTCAAGGAGATGTGACAGCAGGTATAATTTTATGTTATTTTCATATGACTTTGGCTCCTGACTCAGTCTGTGCCCATCATTTCCAACACAGCTTCATTTGTTGTTAAAAGAATAAAATAGTATCTCTTTATAAGGTTGGCTATATTTTCATTATACCTTGTGAGCTTTGGATATTTGTTGCTTCTTAATTAGAAACATAAGAAATCTTTAAAACACACCTGAGACAAACAATCTTAAAATAATTCCCCCAAATACAACTTCCGCTAATGAAACTGATACGCTTAATTTTCTACTTTACTCGCTGCTAAGAGTGGAAACCTATGTCCTGCCCTAGTAGTAACACCGTGCAGTGAATGTCTTAGTTTTGAAGGGAGGGAGAATAGCTGGATTTGTCCTCTCCAAATAAGCAGGTGAAAAATAATAGTTCAAATTAAGTGGAAACCTCTTCGCTCTTTCTAATTAGGATGACTCTGTTGAGATGCTGTGCTCCCTTCCAAGCCTCTGAGTACCCACTTGCAGGTTAAAATGTGCATCCCCTTTAGGGCCTAAGCATTCACATTATGGTCAGGGCCTCCTAATAGCTGCTATAATTCGTGTAGCTGAGAATCTTGGAAAGGGGCTGTTTTCAAAGAAAAAGGAGTCTCCCCTTGGAGACTGGAAGTGAAATAGTAGTGTTATATCCTCCTGGTACAGTAGCACAATATTGTGCAGTGAGAGCACCTAATGAAAAGCCATAAGGTCCAAAACACTCACACAAAACCTGATTTCATTTTCCATGGAGGACACAGGAGCATTCCTAGTGATATCATGTCAGCAAATTGCTAAAAAATGGGGAAAAATTGAAACTCTGGTAAGAAGGGTTAGGGTAGGATGAGACAAGGAATCCAGCAGGATGAATAGGATGCTGTGGGCTCCCAGGCTACAGCTAATGTTTGCTTTAAAACATTTCCCATCATACAGAAAACACAGTAGTATCATAGCCACAAGTACTTTTTGGTTGTAGCCACTGCCTAGAGCTCAAAATTTTACTTTTGTGTGCCTGAATTTCATCTCCGATAAAGTACAGGAGGGCTTTCCTGGGAAAACACAGGGCATCAGCTCTCTGGCCCAGATGTTTGCAGAAAAGCATACTGAAGCAGAAAGAGGCAGCTGCATGGGCTGGCTGGCAAGTGGAAGAAAAAAAAATGGCTTTGTGACAATGGAGTTGAGTATCTCCAGCTCTGAAGGGGCGAGAGCACACCCCACAGCCATTAGTGAGGGGCAGCAGCTTTGGGGCTGCCCATGGGAAGCAGGGAGATCAGGGGAACTCTCTGTCTCTGGAGACGACCCGCCTTCCCAATGAGACATGCTCTCCTGGATTTTGCCAGGGAAATGTCATCCCTCTGACATATGCACACAGGACAGTTTTGTGTGGTAAGCACAAACTTTTCTGACTTTTTCCCCAGAATAAGTTGAATGTATGTTTTACATGCAGATATTCTGTCAGTTCGTGAGGTCAGTATGCCAGACGTTAGCTGCCAGCATAAAATTATCACTGTAACTGGGCTGCTTACTTTGCAAATATATATTGCACACAGACTACTTTTTTTTCACTTCTGTACAAGATAGTTTATTTTATTTGCCCTGTACAATTAATCCTTGTGAATAAAAAAAAAATAATGAAGAAATAGAAGTATAGCCCTTTCAAATTCTCTAATTAAAACATAAATGGTATGTGTTCCAATAGGCTTTGAGTTTCAGTTAGCAGTCTTTTATTCAGTATAGCCAGTAATATTAATATCGTGAGAAATACTTTTTTTTTTTCTCCCAATGTTATAGTTCACATACATCTACAATCCTGTGGTAAGTTATAGCCCAAGGAAATGGAGTGAGAAATTCCCTCGCAGTCTCTTTGACATAATAAAACACACTCAGAAGGGAGTCTAGCACAAATAAAAAACTAACCCTACACACACCAAAAAAAACCCCAAACAACCAAAAACCACCCACATCATTTTTTTCAAAAATAATTGTTAGGAAAAAAATGTGTCAGCAAGATAGTGCAGGCTAAGGAAATATTAAATTAATTGCTTACCCTGGTATGAAGCTTTGGTATACAAAAAAAATGTTAATCTGAAATTTGTTATATGAGCATTTCACAAATTTAGGCAAATTATTTGTGGCATTCATTTGTGAACATAATCTAATAAGTTAGCAATATATTATGAAAAGAAAAATGCAAACACTCCTGAATGTTTTTTCTTGTCACTTTAAGCTACCTATATTTTTCCATAAAGCATATTAAAAACCAAAATCACAAGCCGGATTGCCAAAGGGAATCGGCTGTGAAAATAAATTGCAAAAACTCGAGTAAGTTATAAGGTTTTGCTTATATGCCCAACATATGCTGGTGTTAAAAATTACAGTCTAGTGGTAATTCTGAAGCTAAACAGAGCTAAGCACTGAAAACCTAGGGTAAAACTGAAAAATTCTTTAAATCTGATTTTTTTATTAAAAATCCAAATTTACTGCTCTTGGGAATGCACTATTCAGTCATCCAACTCCAGTCCTTTTATCTGCAATAAACCATAATGGTTTAATTTATGTGTAGCACTGTTTGCTGTTTTAGATGAAAAAATTTTTAGGCAACCTTTAGGCAACCTTTATTTCATCCTCCTCCCCAGCCCTGTGATATTGCTGTTTGTCTGCATTGTGGCATTAACACATCACTCCAGCTCTCACATTAACTGTGTTTTTATTTTGGGTAGAACTACCACAGAAGATGTGCACCAGCAGCACCCATAACGTACCACAATTTCAAATGGGTGTCCAGCACATGCAAGGCAGTGTGAGTTAAAAACAGAATAAGCCTAAAATGTGGCATCCTCAGTGTCATTTCACTCTACAAGTGCATTCTTTAGTCTGTGCTACTAGATAACGTAGCCGTTATATCCACTTCGGAAATATTCACCACGTGCTGTGAGACTCAGTAACTGTGGGAAGCAAAATGCCTGTTGAATTACTACTGCAAAAACACTCAAACTTGCAAGTTTGCCAGCTAACCAATGCCAATGTTACGACTGCTTCTAGACCATGGGACGAAAGTTACTTCTGAAGGACAGAGCAAGTGCAATAGTCAGGGACTGTTAGGTTGTATCTTCGTGTATTTGGAGAATTGCAGAGTGAGGAGTTAGTATCAGAGTTACCTTTAACCTTAGTTAACTTCGATGGCCAGCCAGCATAGATGTACTGTCATGAGTTTCAATGCAAACTCTCTCCACTGCCAGAGCTCTTGGGTATGCAGTGTAAGCAGACTGATGCCTGGGCTACTCCCTCTCCCCTTTCTATGGTTTTTCAAGTTAGTAAAAGCTAGCACATTGCATTCTTACCTTCAAAACACTATGTTATATGAACCACGGATCTGACAGGAAAGCAGAGACAGTTTAAAAAAAAAAAAAAAGGCATGAGGACAGTAATGCCAGTCAAGAGAGGGATAAGGGTAATGATACAGAGGTAGCTTTGTCCATGTTTTAATCCGTGTAATAAGTACATGTCAGTTAGGAAAATTTACATACAAAGAATGTAAATTCAGTTTCACTTGCAAAATCACCTTAATTTTATCTTTTAATTGTCAGCCGGTGGAACAGCCTTGGAACCAATACCAATCTTGCTTGCCAATAGTCCTTTATACCTACCAAGAGCAGAAAGGACTGCTTAAACCAGCAGCTGTTGTGATGCAGCTTCACCAAATGCATGTGAACACTTGCTTCGCCCAGTCTAGCTGCAAGTGTGAAAGAATTCCCTGTGTCGTGTACTCTAATAAGGAAACACTGGGGTTTACTTCAGTGGGCTGGAAAATAGTTGCTGTGAAAACAGTGTCCCCTTTTCCTCTTGCCTTGCAATTGAAGCATTACCTCTTTACACATCCATTCTGGACACAGCTGCAAAGAAAATTTTCCTAGTGCAGCTCACTCTCTTTGGCACAGATTTCCTCATTGCCTTGAATGAAAATTTAGGAAGGGTAGGATATATTACCTTTCCACTCATGGATGTAAACCAAGGGTACGGTCCAAAAAACGTTCCCATATAAAAGTCAGCTGCTCTTTGAAAAACAAAGCAAATTAAAATGTTGAAAACTAAACTAACAGGAAAGAATTTAACTGCATTATACTCTCTCAGAAGCAGACATGCTTTCTGGTCCATATCTCCCACTCTGTGTTCCTCCTCCTGTCTGCCCTCTTAACTGAGCACAACAGGAACTAAAGGTTTGGTCCTAGGAATTATCCCTTTGGGAGATACCTAAAATATCCCTCCAGGCAATAATATGCTGTTTTGCATGTTTTAAAAACTTTCCCATCACTACAACATTTGAGCTCCATCACTAGGGCACAAAGTCACCTCCCATTGCACAGCTCTGCTACCACAGGCAGCCTCCGAGCCTGAGGAGAAAAGCGTTTGGAAAGGTTATTGCAGGTAAGATAACTAAGCTGGAGCTGAAACTGCAGCTGCAGTGACAGTAGTGGACATTCATGTTTCATCTGGCAAGAAATGTCAGTTGTACTTTCAATACAGTTTGAATGGACACTGTAGTTTCTTGAGGAAAACCACCTCTCCACCAACCTACTGTTTCTCCACTGCCTTGGTCTTTGACAGCAGAGAAAGATGTCACGTTGAGCCATTTCCCTGGGATGAGAACTCTTACATAATTAGAGCTGACACCATTGTGAATTTAAAGAACAAATATAAATATAACAATCACAGAGAGATCCAAATTTTTAATGGGCATTAAAACTAGTAAAAATAGTAGTGGCAGATTAGGTAAATTCCATGTTAATCAGTGGGCAGACACTGGCAGCCTTTGAAGTCAGTGGGAGTTTTGCATGCCTTAACTTTTCCCTGAGAAGTTATGATTTCTTTACCTCTGAAAGAAGTTCTTATTCATATCATTTAATAAACAGGTTTCATTCCAAAAGCAATTTTAGTTGGTACCATATTGAACTGTAATTAAAGATTTATGATCCTATTAAAAGGTAATGTTGTAGTTAATCCTTAATAATAACACACTTCATAAAAGTTGTGTTACAAACAAAGCTGAGAGCAGTTGACGCATTCTGCAAAATATTTACTGTATTTCTCAAGTGTCAGCAAAGAGTGCACTCCTACAGCTCTCCTTCAAATAATAATCTATACAGCTGTGGAAGTAACCTATGAAACTCTAGACATTGCTTATCTTTTATGACTTATACATCTATACTGATGTCTAAGGGACACATTTTTCCATCTTGATTTTACTGGATTAGCATACAGATAATCTCACTTTATTTCGTAGAGCTCCATTTGGATAATAGTGGCAGAACTGGGGCTGGATTCAGCTGGGAGCATGGTATCAGTACTACCTATGTAGATTACCCCACGGTGAATCGTTTATTTGTGGAATGATTTATTATTCAAACTAAGCATGAGATAATGAGAGTAATCAATTCTAATATGATACATGAAGTAGAAAAAAAAAGTATTATCCTGCAAAAATAATGTGGTGTAACTTTGATAAGTTTAAATTAAAGAATTAGATCTATCAAAGACCTTAACACTGAACAACAATACGGGTGTGGTTGCTTTTCTATTATCATATTTCACACAGAGTTGAAATTGTGAGAAATTCTCAGATTCAAGACAAATTATGTATTTGATTGAAAATTTTTTTAATTGTCTTTTCACACAAATTTTTAAGGACAAAGCAAAACAGCTGTATGGATCATATAAGAATCCGAAGTACCTCTTTATTTTTCATTCATGCAAAGATTTTCCTTAGCTTCAGTTCATATAATGTTGGTTCAAATAAACTTTGAAAGCTTGTCTTGAAATTCTGCCAGATTTCTGCAAACCAGGTAGGAGCCAAAATATTCCAAACAAGTAGTTGAGACAAGTATTGCCAATGAGTTTTCTCTGTAATGGGTTATGCAAAACTGTTCTGACCATTATTCTACGAACAACAAGCACTGCCCTACTATGCCCTTAGGATATGTAAAGGAAAGTAGTTGTTGCATTTTGTTCAATTCCAGAAAAGGTGGTAGCGATAAGCAATGCTAAATTATCGTAGAGTTATCGGTAACAAAATTGTTGAACTTACTGATGTGTGACATCTTTGTTAACTTCTACTGTGCTTTAAGGCACCTCATACATATCAAATGATTCATAAACCACTTCTCTCCCTTTGTATTTTTTGTCTGTAAATGCAATGTTCAGTGTGACTTTTCTGTCTGCACTATGTCACATTGCTGGTTTTGGAGAGATGGGGAGAGTTTCTGCTGTCTCACCAACTGTAGCCAAAGCAGGCATACAAGCGTGATGAGACTTTGCACTTTTTTTTCCCTCCTCCTTGCAGAGGTGGGAAGCTAAAGCCACTCCCTGCATCCCTCGAGAACTTTCTGCTCTCCGTTTTAGGAAGAAACAAAGGAAAAAGCGCTACGACAGTCACTCCACCACTGCCATTTTCCTGCACTGGGAAGTGCTAGCATGGATCTGAGAAGCCTTTTCCAGGAATACACACAGGGGCTTCTTTATGGGATTTGGATCATGCCCATGGTTTCCGCTGTATTGTATCCACACTTGCACAGACACAGCAAAATGTGCTGCTTGGTTCATTTTCCCCCTGAGACTCACTCCGCAGCAGCACCAGCCATTTTGCCCTAAGGTAAGAGAGAGGAGTGATTACTCCCTCGCTGTGTTTCATCTCACACAGTAGGACACGGGGTCCGAGCGTCAGTTAAAAACAAATGGGTGCTGCTGCTGGCCGACCATAAGTGCAATACAAATGAGGTGTATGCTGAGGAATTCAAATGGCTTTTTTCCCAACTTACACTCATTATTTTCTACCCCTCAGAGCAAATGTGAAGCTAAAATTGTATCTTAATGGCTGTTCAAAGGAAGGCACTTGAGCAGTGAGGAATATTGCTGACAATCTCAGCGTGATATTTCCTTTACCTTACAGAATACTATTTCAAAAGAGATTAAATAGTACTTTGAAGCAAGAAGAGCTGGAGTAAGTTGCTGTTTCTGTGAGAGGTACTCTGCTCTGCTACCTACCATATCCAACCAAGATGTTCTTGTCACAACAGATCTCCCCCATTTCCCTCTTAAGGCAAGCAGAGACTCATGAGGTGGATGGCACCCACAGTAAAAGTAGACTTTGCTCAGATGAGTCAGCATCTAATTCAGTGTCACAATGAGTATATGCTGTAAGTAAGAATTTGCAAATATTTTTATCTCTCTGGTTTTCTCAGCAGCTGGATGTGTTTCCTTATCTGAAGTAATCTTTCAGCCATTTTAGGATTTCTTCTTCCTTAGCTGTGGATAGCAATATGTTTCTTCAGAGTTGTTAGAGCACTACGTTGATTATACAATCAAGCACTAATTGGATAGGCAAGCCAGGTCTAATTAGCATTTTAGCTCAAGATAATTGGTTCAGAGCAAAGGCCTGGAATGATATTTGTCTGTTTAAAGATTATTAGTTCTCTCAAAGTGTCTTCAAAATGGCCCTTCCCCCAAACACTGATTTACCAATTGGGTAAAAATTGTCTCAGAATTCAGGTGCATAGTTGGATGGATGAAACATCATTGAAAATATGACATCTTCTCCCTTATGACACTGCACATAAAATGGGGTTTTATACCTTTATCTCCTGTGAGTAAGGACTTTTTCATAAAGCTATGTAAGAACTGACACAGTGATTAACTCAATCTAGAATCATGTCTTAAGCCTGGAACATGTCTTCAAGGGGAGATACAAGAAACACTATTTCAAACATTTTTTTTCCATCTTGGGAAATTCTTCTCTCCTCACTCCCACAGTGCAAAAATGCCCACCTAATTCATTTGTGAAACGTTAAACAACTTAATCCACAGAGGCTGGTTTACTCTCTCAACTTCAATCACAGCTTCTGACAAAGAAATTTACAAGCTAATTGTATATTATGTAAAAGAATAATTCCTTTCGCTAACTTTAAATTAATTGCTTTCAATTTCATTATATACGCTTATATAATATGATTATAAAACAGAAGAAAAATGGCATTTATGTTCAGTAATTCCTTTGCTCTTTTTTTAAATTGTGGCTTGACCATAGGCATTTTTATTGTTTTTTAATGGAAAATAAACATCAATATTTTGTACAGAAGTCTAGATATTCTTATAATTGAGGACCCCCATATCCATTCTAAAGGGACATGACCAGAACTGCACTCTGTATTAGAAGATCTACCATATCATTAGAATATTATATATATATAAAATATACTTGATATTATATTATAAAATCACCTGGGCTTGTTGGTGTTTTTTGGAAATCCTAGTCATTCTTCCTTTTTATGTGGTTTTCAAATGTTGTCAATTCAATATTTGCCCCATTTTCCACCCAATACATTCTATGACAGTGCTGGGTGTGACTTTTTGAACAGAAGATATTTGCAATGATATTGAAAATTGATTCCTGTTTAGATAACTTTTTAACACCAGTTTTTGGTGTAAAAATCTCTTTAAGCTTGGGATGAAAAGATTGTCTCAAAACTACAGATGTTTAAAGATCATGCCTCTGTAACGAAGAAGCTATCAGGCCACTGTGTTGCTACTAAAAAGTAAAAAAATGTTGTCTATAAAAACATCTATTTTAGCTGCAGATGCATTTTTGTTTCAGTGTCTGTAGCAAGCGAGAAAGGAAAATAATCCCTGTTGCAATATTAGTTTTCTATACTAACAAAATAAAGTGGCTTTATAAATTACGGAGATCTACTGATCAAGTAATTTTTGGAATGCTGTCTCAAAATGTAACAGGCCCTTACAAGAGACCACGCTCTTTAATAAGCCAGAGATGACCTACTTAAAGTAGAAATGGCAGTTTTGCTTGTTCTGGTTCAGGGCAGAAAATGACTGGCTCCAATTTCTCATTGGCAGGTAGTTCAGAGATTCAGGTAAAAGAATCAGCCAAAAGCTTACATGTTTACCCAAGAAAGTGGAGTAATTTTTCTGAAAAAAAAATCTTTATTTAAGGGGTTTCAGCTTTTCCTTCTTTTCCTTCCTTTTCCTTCCTTTTTTTTTTTAATTTTTTTTCTCTAATCTCACATAGCTCCTAAAACACTTTGAAGCAGAATAGAAAGAGGAAAGAAATCAGCCATTTCAACAGAGACTGAACCGTAAACAGTTTTGATGGCTATATTTGAATAAAAATTCCTTATATTCATAATTATATTAACAATAATATTAGTAAAATAGTAGTAAATATAAAAATAAACCAAAGTACACTATACCTGTGTCCCCTTTAATTATAGGGCATTAATATCCCTATTAATAGGACTGTTAATGCACAAACATATAAGAGAAAGATGATGTTTACCCTAAAGAAATTACAGTGTTCAGATAGGTAGATGGACAAGCGGTGGCTACAGACAAGAGAAGAAAAGGTAACAAGGCAGGATTCGGCAGCACAAGGGTGAGTAGTCAATAGCCTGCCAGCTTTCCGATGAACACAAGCTGATAAGAGTTAGCTTTCCATGTTTGTTTGGGAAAAGGGGGGGAAATTCTTGTTTAATTCCAGCTGTGTTAACAGCTGCCTTACTGGCACCAATATTTTAGCCCTGCCACTTTCTAAAAGTACCTGTATACCAGTATGTTACATTATAAATCAAATAGTAACAATTTCCACAAAATACAGACTTAGGCCCTTAATTTCCCAACATGTACTTATTTGAGTAGTTCTGTGCACATGAATAGTTACAGATACCAGCATTCCTTGGGGAATAAAAATTGTTATACACATATATACACACACACACATGCATGTATCTGTAATTGAGTATCTTAGGTTGGATTTGAATAAACTACCCTGAAAGAAAATGATCAATTCTCTATTCCATCAGTAATTAGAATCTTTTAGTTCACCAAATTTCCTCCTTGAATTATTAAAAATACTGACCTTTCTTGTCCTTTAGTACCTTCAGAATTCTCGTAGATAAAATAAAAATAGATAAATTTTACATAGGCAGGATTCATTTAAGTAAAACTCAGTGAAGTTTTTTAACCTTCTGAATCAGGTGGTTAATTTATTAACGCACAGCACTGGGAACCTATGTGCATAACTAAAAGGCATGTCTGTCTGGGTTTGTATGTAATAGGAATAATCCTTATCTTCTAAGCGTTGCTTGCTGTTTCTTTAGACACAACTCTGAGTGGCAGATAGAATTGTGTTTATTTTTGAACAAAAAGCATTTTCCCTGCATGATCATCATACAGCATCACATTCTCAAGTTATGAGTACAAAGCTTCCATTTGAATCAAACATTTTTTAATTACAGGGGAAAATATTTAAATATATTTGTCCAAGAACATGGAGCGGTTTTTAAAATTTTTTTTCAATTTGCAAAACAGAGTGACATCTAAGGCAAACCTGATTTAGTACACTGCACACATTAATGCACACATTAACAAACCTCACAGTCTTGGTCAGAGGTATCCACTTCCCCCAAAGGATAAAGATTCTCAATCCCTTACGCAGCTTAAAAAAGATCTTATTATCAATCATTTTTTCAGAAAAAGATGACAAGAATAAATCTGCACCAACTTCTATCTAAAATGAATAATCACTTTACAACTGTCCTGAAACATGAGATTTTAAAAGTTGGTTTAGAATGACATGTTAGCATGTTTAATGTCCTTTCTTATTCTATTGATAAGGTGACAATATCCTTGACTGCACACATACATCACTGCTTGAGGGTATTCTGAATTGCCATGGTCTAAACTCAGCACCAATAACAACACCAAGAAGGAAAGTCAGTGTGAAATGTTTCTTTTATCATTGAGTCATTTACTCTCTTCTTGCCTAATGAGCAAATCAATGATCAGAGGCCGGGAAACGCTTTAAACCCCACTCCAAAAATCTTGAGACATACCAGTGACATTCCTGCTGTTAGAGTTGGGAGGGTATCCTCAGTAAACAGTGTCTCCTCTTCATTTACTGCTTCTAGTAACACTGCTGGAGCACCAAAGTTCTACAATAAAAGGGATTTTGAATGCTCTGCTCAACATATCACAGAGATGTCTGATTTTCAGACAATGCCAGGCAGAGATTGCCTGTGACCCGAGCACCTGGTGCACAGCGGCCTCAGAAGAAAACCTGGAAAGGGAGACCCATCGGCAAATCCAAAATACATTTGTTGTGTCTAAGCAGCCAATCTTTCCATCTTAAATACGCTGGTTCCCATAAGAACACCCTTCCTGGATGTACAAATGTGCGGGGTAGCCTTTTATCTGTTTTGACATTTCCACACAGCTTCACAAATTGCCTTCTACCTCCACGGGATAAGAGTGGCAGGACAATGGGTGTGCTGTCAGCCTGGGCCAGACATTCGGTGAGACAGATGCATTGCCTTTTGGATTCCTCTATCACCGTACAGAAATATTATCCCTCACAAAGCCAAGAACTACCACAGCACCCTTCTATTTTTTTCCAAATTACAGGATAAATTAAAAGTTGGTTATTAATATTTTATGAAAAGTAACTGGGCATCCAAAAGAGATAAAAAAGAATGAGATAGGATGCAAGGTAGAATTAATAATGTATTTGAAATAAGAACTAAAATGAATTGCCAATAAGGAAACAGAAGTTTGAAAATAAGGTCTATAATTCTTGTTCCATAATGTTAATGAAAATTATTATAGTTGATGAAAATGACCATCATGTCAAGTAGTTATTCCTAGATAATTATTTTTTTCTCCAGAAACCCTTTCAAACCTTCTGTCAGGAATGAGCCATGCAGTTCAATTTCTGTCCAGCTTGTGAATTCCATGTAGGTGCCACCATGCTGCTAGGGTTACAGCACTTCATTTGGAAGCCAGCAAGACTTTGTTCCCTCTTGCCGTTCTACTTCAAAATGGGTTAAGTGAGAGCAGAAGAAAGACTTTAGGTTTTTTTAAGCTGCAGACTAAATAAGGTGCATAACACTGACTGATGTTAAAAACTGTATTTTCAAGGTGAATAACCTGTCTTTGTCATAACACAGAAAGGTGGAAGAAGAGTGCTGACCTGCACTGGCCAACTTTGGAGAAGAAGAGGAAAACTCAGCATGGACTCCTGTCATGACTGGGAACAGCAGGGCCAGCACTGTCCGTTGGTGGCTGTGTCATACGCATGGCTGTGAGCCTGCCTCCCTGATATGATGATATCTCCAAATAACAAATGAAGCATCCTAGCTCATGTGCTAAGTGTGTATCTTCCGGTAGTGCCTTTAAGCCCTGCGTTCATTCCCCACAGACTACTTCAGTCTTTTGTGTAACACCAAGCAACACATAAAATAATAATGAATACAAAATGCCCTAAGTACCTCAACATCCTCAAATTGTTTTTTTAATAAATATATTGTGAATTTAAATATTTCTGAATTTCTTTATATACAATGCAATTCTCTATTTTCGTCAGACTTTATAATAGAATACAATTTCAGAAAAGAAAGAGACAATTTGCCAACACTGAAGGCAATACACACATAATAGTAAAAAAACCCACTTCTTTTTCTGGAGTTTGAAACTATTGAACTGAACCGAGATAATCAAATTTGCCTTTGCTTTAAGTACACCATACGAGGAGACAAACTGTGCCTTACTACAGAGCTGTTGTGTTGGGCAAAATTAAAGGGTGAAGAAATGCAATTGCTAGGGAAAGATAACTCATTTTGGCATCCCACACACTGCCTTGGGCTCCCCTGTGCCCTCGAGGCTGTGCTCTCCTGCTGAAACTGAGCAGCCACTGTGTGGTCTTGGGGGCAGCCTCAGTCCCTGTGGTCTCCATGAGATATAAGACAGGTAGTGAGTGGAGCCCTTCGTGGCGGCCCTGAGACACTGTGAAGTGGGAGAGAGGGAAATCTGCAGAGCCTGGCAGAATTGTCTCTTAAAGTTTTCTCCCCTTTTCCTCTCCCTTCACATGTAGGGTGCCGTGACTGCTTGTTTCTCTCTATCTTAGGGGCTGTTGCAGATGCTGCTTCTTTCTTTTCCTTTTCCCCTTCCCCATCACTCCAGATGTCTCAGATCTTTGATAGTTATTCGTTTGTATGTATGATGCTTGTGCCTAATATCCAATCGTGGGTTTCAGAAGAGCTCAGCATCAGCTTGTAGTTTCAAAATAAACTATGGTGGCAGCCGGCCACTGTAATCAAATGAATATTTTTACTAGCACCATGGATTTGAAGAGGATACATTACAATTCAACTCTAGAACATGTTTACTCTTTTTGAACTTGAGAATTGGTAGGAGTTGAATATATGAAACTGTTAAAAGCCCATTTAAATAAAACACTGGCAAGGAGCCCAAGCCAAAGCCCAGGGATGTCAGTGAGAGACATTTTCTTGGCTTCAGTGCACTGCATGGCTGGCTTTAGAGAAACAGAGTTTTTTCCAATTTAATGAAAGCAATTGTGGGATAGTCATTTGGTTTTCAATAAAATCAGTCTTGCATGTCTGGTAGCTTAGCTCATACAAAGCTCACAGGTGAGTGCATGACCACCCACAAGTTGATACAGAAAACAAAGGCCACATGTCAGGCTAATAATGAGCAAAAGTAAAGTACATGTCACAATTCATTAAAGACCCAATATTTAGAAAGTTAAAAAAAAAGTAAACCAAATGAACAGTAAAAAGATTGTGTGTCAGAAATTATTTTCAAACTACACTTTAAAAATAGCAACTACAGAAGATGCTTATATGGAAATATTGGTGAAAGGATGCATTTCAAAATTTCTTTGTAGAATTTGTGCAGCAGCACATTAGGAGATGAATGTCAAAATAGCTCTGTCTTGACTGTTCCTCCATTATTCCTGGTAACCTGTGCTCTGCAAATTGATATGGGACATATTAGCTGGAGCTACTATGGGGTTTCTCAGACTGTTATACACTGCTTCATGCAACGGTTGATGAATCTAGGTGGGTCACCCTATTAGTATAGTTAGATTTCTGATCACTTTTCATAGTGGCACTAAACTAGGTCCCTTCAGATATCATATTAATATTCTGGAAAAAGCCCCAACCAACTGGTTTTTGGCAAACCTGGGGAATAAATCCTAATGTGCAGAAGTTTTTTTAATCATTTATGCTGTAGAAAATAGCCCATTTTTGAATGCAAGTTGTTAAAATTCCCATGAAGAAATCACCTGGTATGGATCAGTTGAGCTGATTGATTAATACAATCCATGCTCATGTACTTTATAGCCTTTTGTGGGTAGTTTGATCTGCAGAATAGACTTGTGTGCTCAGGAAGATGAAATTACTTAATTTTAATATGCAAGTTAAGTTATAGATTCCAGTCCATGCAGCTATTGCACCCAGCAGGCTTCATAGTAAGGGCTGCATATGAAGGGCTGGCCTTGGCTGTTACAGAGTATGCACATGGGACGGTTCCAAATAATGATGGTACTGTTATCATCTGCCTTATTCATGTGCAAGTAATAAAAGCAAACGTTATTGTGTGGCTGGTGCTGTTTGCAATACAGCTTACATTGCATATGCAGAAACAGGAGAACGAAAGCCCTTTGTTGGTTATACTAGAAGCTGAAGAATTTTGTATTCTTCCTTGTTGCCTCCTGGTGTGAAGACTGTGATAAGAGTGAAATAGAATAACCCCAGTGCTTGGCCAAAAAGGCTGTGTTGCCTCAACATCAGTTTTTCTGACGTGTACTCAATGTCTCAAACTTATCAGACATGAAGGTGAAAGCCTGTTCATTATAGCCCCTTATGAGCTTTGCAGACAGGTTTATCCTGCCTCCTTATGCCTGACAAGTACTTGTACCTAGATTACTTCTGTTACTGGGATAAAAACATCCCAAAGAGTCATTATGGTGAAGTCTACAAACGTTTGGACTGCCTAGTAATTAATTTACAGTATTATTGCACTCACATGGTGTATTTCGCTATGAAGGCACTTCGTATGTTTTAGGGACCTATTTTCAAAACATTTTTCTACGTGTTCCATCCATGGGTTTTGAGCAGGTGTTTTTGCAGCTGGAATCCTACTTATGGCTTTGAATATCATCTCTTTTCACATGTGCACAAATATCCCTGTTGGGTTGGGTTATAGCAACCTACACCTGCGCTAAAATTAATTAAATGCTCTTCCCTCAGGGATTAGCAGATTCATAATTTGAATGAAAACAAGACCAATATGTGGACATAGAGACAATAATTCATGGAGAGTTTTTACAGAGGATGGGCGTTGTTTCGTTTTCAAATGACATTTCCCATGATATTTCCTGCACTGACATCCGAAGGAGAAGACAGGGGGACGACACTTCTCAGATAGGGCTTCTCAGACATGCTGTGGGGAGTGGTGGGGAACAGCACCAAGTGAGACTCCCCACTGCAGGCCTAGAGGTTCCTGTCTGCAGACTGGACGCACAGAGAAGGGGGGTTTCTCACAGAGGCCAGCCTTGCAGCCCAGTTGCCAACATCTTGCCACCTACACCCCATATGTACTGTGTTAGGGGAGGAATAATCCCCAGCACAAGTACGGGCTGGAAAGTAGCTCTGCAGAAGAGGACTTGGGGTCCTGGTGCACACCAAGCTGACTATGACCTAACAGTGGACCCTCCCAGCAAATAAGGGTAACAGCCCCCTGGGCTGCAGCAAGAAGAGCACTGCCACCAGGTCCGAGAAGGTGATCCTGCATGCTGGGTCCAGTGCTGGGCTACTCAGTACAGGAGAGACATAGGCATACTCAATTGAGTCCATACCCCTCAAGATGACAAAGCAGCATCTGGAGAGGCTGAAGGAGCTGGGACTGTCCAGTTTACAGAAGAGAGAGCTCAAGGGGATCTTATCAATGTGCATAAACATCTGAGGGGAGGGAATGAAGAAGAGTGAGTGAGGCTCCCCTCAGCTGTGCCCAGTGAATGGACAAGAGGTAATGGGCACAAACCAAAATACAGAACTTTCCATTTAAATATAAGATCAAACTTTTTTTTGTTTTTTCCTGGGAGGATAGTCAAACACTTGCACAAGTTGTCCAGAAGAGCCCCCATCCTTGGTCCTGGCAACCAGCTGCAGGTGGCCCTGCTTGAGCAGGGAGGTTGGAGAAGATGACCTCCAGAGGTCCCTTCCCTACCATTCTGCTATTCGGTAATATTGCATGTCTCTAGAATTCTTATTTTAGATCAAAAAGTTTCCTCAAGCATCCTCAAAGAGTCTTTAAATGCTTTCCAGATCATCATGCTTTTTCCTCATATATGGGTGCAAGTCACCCATGCAGTGAAAGAGCAAGAGAAAGCTCTTCAGACCAGCAGGGGAGCTCCCATACCAAATCTGGCTGCATATTAAGAGGCCAGGACAGAGATTCAGTAAATCACTCATTGTCACAGAAATACCTGTGTATGAACTTCCTGTATATAAAGTTGTTTTGGGAACTTGAAAGTGATCATTACCACAAAAGGAAGGATGTTCACTTTGCCAGCCGGTTAAGTGAAGCAAAATTCCCTAACCATTTCAGAAATGGTGCCCACTGCAC
The DNA here is from genome assembly GCA_013399435.1 of Arenaria interpres. NCBI lineage: Eukaryota > Metazoa > Chordata > Aves > Charadriiformes > Scolopacidae > Arenaria > Arenaria interpres. The sequence continues at coordinate 28,177 of VXAK01026750.1, forward strand.
TAATAAAGGGAATCAGAAAAGACTCCTAGTGCCCTACCTAGCCTTTTGCTAGGTTTCACAAGCCCAAGAGATGCTTTTCAGCCCTCTGTTTCTGTTACACATGCAAACATATAAAGGAATACATAGCAAAGTTGTAGAGCCTCATGATGATTTGATAATATCTTTTTAATGGTTTGCATGAGATCAAATCTTCATGAAGGTTCAAGCAATCCATCATTTTTATGTAAATCAATCTGCCACAGAAATGTTAGCACTTCTTTTTAAATTTGTACATTTTTACCACTTCGTTCAACATATTCCTGCCTCAGACCAGTAAAAAGTGTGATAGGAAGAGCAAGAAATTATTTATGCTTTAAAACTTCTATTTCTTGACAAAGTTATTTGCTTTTTGTGTTAAAATTTCATCAGAATGCTGTCATTTTAAACTTTTCTCAGTACTGATAAAAAGTATAAATCCAGATATCACAATGAGAAATAGAATCTTGAATCCAACACTAAAGAGTTATCACAGACTCCTTTTGCAAAATGGGTCCTTGTTTCTGCCCTCGAAATGTGCAAACATATGGAACTTTATACATGTGTCCCTTTCACATGTGTATATGTTTTAAGCTGCTTGTGTAAGCTTTTACAGTTCCTTCTGAGAGCTGAACACTGGTGATTACTTGCTTGTCTTTCAAAAAGGAAAGTTCTAAAAAAATGGCTTGAAACTCTCAGGTGCTCCTAGTTGTGTTGATTTGATTTGATTTGATTTGTTTTTAGAGCAAAGAAACATTTGCAAAAGTTATAATATTGCAGATACATCACCAGTTATAACCACTTACTCGCAATGACCTTCATTACTCACTCTTGATGAGAATGCTCCTGAGTATTTTATCCACCCTAAACTCAGTATTCAAAAAATTTTGCACCATGTTACAAACTGCACGTGCACTACTTAGATACACGCTATTAACTTTCTCATCCCCAACATTTAGTCATCTCAGGGGAAAGAAAGTGGCAGCTGTGTTACACTACACGTAATGAAACTGCACATGCAGATTGCAACTGAGATTCTAGTTTCAATATAAAGATATTTCAATTTGCTTCTTTAGTGCCTCTTGATAAGCTACAAGAACAGCAGAAGACCTCTTCTCCTTTCACTTGGCTGATTGCCCAACAAATTTTGCTCACTCACAGCCCTGAAGACAGCTCTTGATTGTGTTTTGATGTTTCTGCCGACCTATTACTGTATTGACTGTATGGCAGCCAAAACATACATTTGTGTTCTCATTTTTCCCCTGCATTCCTTCCACTCAATCAAACAGGCATACAAACTTCCAGTGAACACAAGAATGCTTTTAAGTCATGGTGGTGCTCCTGGGAACAGTGTCGTAAGAAATCTCTTTTCTCTTTAAAGAAATACACTTAGCTGACTGCTAAGACTTGCCATTTTTGCCTTTCTTTCATTTTGTTTTGCTTTGTTTTGTTTTGTTTTGCTTCTCCCCACTCTCAGAATATAACACCTATATTCACCTTGGCATGAACATTACCAATGTAAAAAAATATTTTTTACAAAATAAAAATATCTGTGGCAGCTCATTCCACGCTACAAAATATTTAGTGGGAATGGTGTCTTCCATGATGCAAAATACTAGATTTTTAATTTGGAGTAAATTGCAAAGGAGGACTTTTTCATAAGGTGCAACTGTCCATTTGAATTATCATCGGGTGATGTTGCTTGCTGCAGACATGAAAGACCCTAATATGTCTCCAAAGCATTTCTCATCCTGTGCGGCACATACAAAATTAGACCAAAGTTTACCCTAGCTCCCTTGCACAGCATTACAATCCTACACTGCCTTACATTTTAAGCACCACAAGGTTTCAGCCATGAAACTTGAGTTCCTGAGAGCTGCTGAGTATCAGCAGAATTACTTCCACTCTTACAACTTAATTGCCTTGCCCTTTAGCTCATTTTCCTCTTCATATTTAGAATCATTCTTAGTATACCTCTGGCTGTATCAAAAGTCCTCTCAGTGCCTGCCTTTTCTTCTGGTGATCATGTAACAGCACCAGAGAGTATCTCTGGTGACACCTGCTTTTGGATGCAGGAACTGGTCTCTTCTGGAGGTGGGTCTGAGCTGAAGCATCTATGCCAAACACTGGGCACCTCAGTTCAATTTTCAGCTCTGCTGTTTCCAGGGTGTCCTTGACCAAGGGCATTTAGTCTTTTGGCTGGACAACATAGATTAATTCTGATCTTTCTGGTTCTCTATTTTAATAAGAATGTTTTGAGGCAGGTAGAATATGCTGAAAAACAGTCCCAGCTGTCAGGGTCATGATTACTTGGGTACTGCCAACTGTCTTTGCAAAATCAGATTTTTACTCTGACTTACACCAATATTACAAGCAAAACTGGAATATATCTTGAACCATTGCGATTCTTCAGTCTATTCATCAGTAGGCATTTATCCATGGTTCATTACTAGAAAAAGGTAGACACATCTGCATACATAATGCTTCTAATAGGCATTTACCCAGTGTTTCCTAATGACTCTATACTGAAATAGACAGATATGACTGTACACTTTCATATGTTAGACATAGCTGGAGGCACAGAGCATCGAAGCAGGCACTGTTAAACAGTTCAGCAGTGACACTTAATAGCACGGTACAGGCGGGTTGTCTGTACATGGGGATAGCTTGTAACATTAACATTTTAAGACATCTAGTTGTCAAGAACAAGAGGGGCTTCTTCAAGTACATCAGTAGCAAAAGAAAGACTAGGGAAAATGTGGGCCCACTGCTGAATGAGGTGGATGCCCTGGTGATGGAGGATGCGGAGAAGGCGGAGTTACTAAATGATTTCTTTCCTTCAGTCTTTACTGGCCAGGAATCCTAGACCCTGGAGGTAACAGAGAGAGTCTGGAGAAAGGAATACTTTCCCTTGGTCAAGGAGAATCAGGTTAGAGATAATTTAGGCAAACTCAACACCCACAAATCCATGGGCCCTGACGGGATGCACCCATGAGTGCTGAGGGAGCTGGCAGATGTTATTGCTAAGCCACTCTCCATCATCTTTGAAAGGTTGTGGAGAATAGGAGAGGTGCCTGAGGACTCGAGGAAAGCCAGTGTCACCCCAGTCTTCAAAAAAGGCAAGAAGGAGAACCCAGGAAACATTAGGCTGGTCAGCCTCTGCTCCGACCCTGGAAAGGTGATGGAACAGCTCATTCTATATGTCATCTCTAATCATGTAGGAAAAGGAGGTTATTGGGAGTGGTCAATATGGAGTCACCAAGGTGAAAGCATGCTTGACCAATTTGATAGCCTTCTATGATGGCATGACTGGCTGGGTAGATGAGCAGAGAGCAGTGGATGTTGTCAACCTTGACTTCAGCAAGGCTTTTGACACTGTTTCCCATAACATCATCATAGATAAGCTTAGGAAGTGTGGGTTAGACAAGTGGACAATGAGGTGGATTGAGAACTGGCTGAAAAGCAGAGCTCACAGGGTGGTGATCACAGCAGTGCAGAGAGGAGTGTAACTAGCGGTGTTCCCCAGGAGTCAGTACTGGGTTCTGACTTGTTCAACATATGCACCAATTACAGGATGGAGTTTGCTGATGACACAAAACTGGGAGGAGTTGCAGACACACCAGACGACTGTGCTGCCATTCAGCAACACCTGGACAAGCTAAAGACTTGGATGGAGAGAAACCTAATGAAGTTCAACAAAGGCAAGTGTAGGGTTCTGCACCTAGGGACAAATAAACCCATGCACCAGTACAGCTTAGGGGTTTACCTGCTGGAAAGCAGCTCTGCAAAGAGGGACCTGGAGTCCTGGTGGACAATAAGTTGACTATGAAACAGCAATGTTCCCTTGTGGCCAAAAAAGCAGATGGTCTCCTGGGGTGCATTAAAAATGAGCATGGCCAGTAGGTCGAGGGAAGTTATTCTGCCTCTCTATTCTGCCCTGGTGAG
>VXAK01026752.1:1370-14791 GCA_013399435.1 Arenaria interpres
AAAACATATGCCTTCCAGGCTTGCGCAGGAGTAAAAGACAGAGCCACCTGTGTTTGCCCTCAAGGTTCACAGAAATTATTGTTCAGTTTTATATTTCAGGTTAATCCGACGGTTTAAAACAATCAAAACCCAGTTGATCCTTACAGGAGGTGTCCAGTTTCAGTCACTCTTTGCCTCCAATAGACAGGATCTAACCATTCTTTAGGGAGCATGTGGTATTAACTAGAAAGGTTTATGATTTGGAGTAATTCTGCTGGCATGTTTATTCACTAACCTTACACACAAAATACCAGGCTTGCTGTCGCATGGACTTGTGCAAGCCAAGGTCAAAAAAAATTCTCCACTAAACTGGCCTTTGCTTGATCTGTTTCACCAAAAGGAGCAGTGCCAGCTTCTGCCAGTTTTTTCAGTTCATAATATATAGCAAATGACTGGTGATGAGTGGGTTCTTCAGCAAAATTTCATTAAGTTCATGTCCCACACATGTTCTAACTTACTTCCAGAAGTGAGAACCAGTATTTTAAACCTTGATATCATGTGTAACCTGCTGTAAGTAGTGAAATTATTTATGCACGCAGTGGGACATTTTAAAACTTAGCGTATGATTCAGCTGTTCTTGCATTAAATAGTACTTACTGAAGGTGTAATTCTATTTGTTTTGATTATTAGATAGTTATTGTAACACTTGATCAGAATGACTGCACTTTTAATTAGCCTCCAAGGACATGATGTTGTGAGTCATCCTCATGCTGAACTATTTTTAGTAAATATTTATAGTCTTACATAGTACTGAAAGGAAACGGACCCCAGTATGTTGACAAAGGAAGGAGTAAGTACTCTGGAGGTGTTCTAAGGTGTAGATTAAATGGCAGGTTTTTTTCCCCATGACTGGCTTTTATGAAATTAGGATTTTCTAGGCCACATTATTACTGAACGCGAACAAGGATCGTGTCCATGATCCAACAAGTTGGACATTAAAAATGAAGTTCAAAGACATTTCAAATCACTGTCTCGTTTCAGGTATATGCTCATTTGCTGTACTTAATATGGCCACTGCCAGTGTCCTTGAGCATGTTGGTATTTTTGAGGAATTCTTTATATATATGCAGAAATATGAGAGATGACTTGTTGTTCAACTTCCTATATAAGACCAATTTAGAGGGTGAAAAATGTAGTAATACAGAGGTGGAACCGCTTTGTTGAATATGCACAGTTTCAGGTTTTTTGTGTGAATATTCGTATCATTCAATGAATACTGGCTTAACAGGTACGTTGTTTTGCTTCCACTGGGTTGATAGGAGCGTATTTCTCTGCACTGCCATTATCTTGAAAGCACAGGCTTCTGGATGTTTTTTCTGTTTGGTGTTGCAGTAACTTGTGCTGATGTTCTTCAGAACATTGAAGCTTTTAATTTATCTTAGTCTATCATCACGCTATAAATTAAAGATCATATCATAACAGGTAATGAAAGAATATTCAGCATTTACCTACATTCCATTCTGTTCAATTTATGAGCTTTTCTCTTGTGTAAGATTTTGATCTCAGTATTCCCAAATAAGGTAGTAATATTTCAAAATTGGAAGAAAGTCATGCTGTAAAACATACTCACAGAAATAGTAAAGTTGTCAGCAGCAGCTTCTAAAATACATCCTTGTTAAATATTTTAGGATTCCATCATGTTCTCAATCATTTCCTTAGAAGGGACTGTGATCACAGTAGAGAATGTGTTACTTTTCTTTGAGCAACACGTCTGTAGTCAACAAGAAATAGTTTGAGGCTGATGACCTTCTAAAGTCCTGCCAGAATCCTAGTTAGAAAGTTATTCCATGGCTGTAAGGAGGGAATTAAGAATCCTGATGCATGAGAATAGAGGCCTCTGGGAGCAGAAGGTGATTTACATGCTTTTCCGGAGGGGCCTCTGTTCGCCTGCTGTTTTTAAAGCACCAAGCTTTAAAAAATGATACAAATAATTTCCTAGGACAGGTAATTTCCATATTTTTCTGCAGACTGCACTGTTGGGCAAAGCCTCCAGAGACTCTTCCCCCCAGCCCCCCATAGCACAAAGCCATCAGGAAGGTGTTCTGATTAAATATGTGAGCAAATCTTTCTGGTTATTCATACTTGGGTGTTCAGATAGTAAGAAGAAACAAGATTAGAAACTTAATATTTTAATGTTGTAGGCATATGAATGAAATTCATGCTGGTAAATTTTGAATTTTATATTTGTGTTTTCAGGTCTTTGGTAGGTAGTCACCTGTTTTACTGAAAATATCTGCATTAAAAGAGTTTTTAACAAAATATATAGCTAGAAGAACTTCATGAAGCTGTAGTAAAAATGAATAACATTTACTTCACTAACTAAAGCATCTCTGGTGGTTTAAATAGTAACTATTGAACAAAATAAGCTATACTTTCTTCAGGGCATTTGAAATAAATATTGATGTAGAAGTGTAAGTGGTTGAAACTGATTTGGCTTTGCATTCTTAAACTCTCCTTTACAGTCGCCTTAGCGTGAATCCAGCAATTTTTTTGAATACAGTTTTTGCTAGGTTTAAAAAATTTTCAGTAACATATAACCAAGCTGCAAGTTATTTCTCAGTGTACTAGAAACGTATAATTCTTTCATCATGCATTTGAAGAAACTTGTTACAGCAAAATACTGTAGTGCAAAATTTGTTTGGAATGGAAACATGCAGCACATGCAATTATTTGGGTTTTTTAAATTTTTTTGCTGTTGTTAGTGAAATTTTACTACATATATTAAATATGAAGTGAAGAAGTCTGTGTTTGGGTAAAGTGAAACTTTTGCTTAGTTCTGCCTTGTGAGATTAGAAGATTGAACAAGGTTACCTCTGTACACTACAGATACACCTGTAAGAGCAAAGAGAACCTGAAGGAGTTCTGTGGAAAAATGAAAGACAATTTGAAGAAAAATATCATTTGGTAATAATCTTATTTTATCTAATTTTTGCTTTCCAACTGGGCTTAAAAATCTTTCCCAATGTGTTCTCTTAAACATACAAGGCTTCCTAAAAAATCCTCCTTACTTTCCTCCATCAAAAATAGATTATTTTATTTAAAACTAGTGATAAGTCACTTCCCTGTCAGTTACTGAAACAAACTGGGTTAATCTCTGCAGTCCCAAAGAAAATCATAATCTATGAAAGCAATTTGCATGTCTTTTTCTTTCCTTGAGTACTCTTGCATTTCATTGCTATGCAATTGGTGCTAATCCAATTTGTTCCCATTATGCATTAGATCTCATGACTTTGCCTAGTGCAAATTACTGTCTGTGAAATTATGGTAGACTCACTCAGCTTTTCCAAACTTACTTTTGTGTGGGCTGACTTGGTTGTGACTGCTGTTAACTGTGTTCGTTCATTAAATTTTGTTTTGCTAATCAGATTTTTTTTTTTTTGCTAGTCTAGCTAGAGATCTTTGTATCCTCTTTAGTCTTAATTGTGTCACCCCTCATTTTCACATGCAACTCTGCTAATCTTGTAATTAATTCCATGTGTTTTAAGCTAGGTTATTGTGTATTATTACTCATTTTCAGAGTAATCTGATTTAAAGTACCTAAGGACATTTTGTTATGGTTACATATAACAGGACTGAAAGAGTTCTGGATGGCTGTGAAACACTCGGACTGTATTATTACATTTTTTGCCCCATCCAAATACTAAACATCTCAGATATAGTGATCCTAAATGTCTTAATGCTGGAAGCTGACACTATACAAACTCTGAGGTGTGAGGTGAAAATTTTGAATAAGTGGCATAAATAATGACACAACAGTTTGACAGGGGTTACAGTAGATGCCTCACATGCATCTGACCGTTCTAAAAATGGGGATGGGATGCTCTTCGTTGGTTGGCATGCTGCTCAAAGAGGGCAGAAGGAAATTTTGTTTTGGAATTGTACACAAGCTTTGTTTAGGGACCTGTCAGAGCTTTTGACCCAGCTTTCTAGTGAATGGCACAAGGCCTGAGTATTCACTTCTAATACTTAAACACAGATTCATGTGTTGTGTTTTTCTTCTGACAAGTTTACATAAAGTCTCAGCCAAGAAAGAGCAGAGAAGGTTAGAGGTATGTTTTGAGGGCAAAATGGAGTTAGCAAACTTATTAAAGAACAATTCTTTATTCATAGATTAATTTCTGTCCTCGAGGTTGAGTGAAGGGCAGTGCTTTTTGGCTTGAAGGAAGGGAGAAGCTTTTATTCATTGAGCTGAATCACTCTCTTGTTTTTCTAACTATAAAGTCAAGTCTGATTAAAAACCAGTTCCCTGGGTTGCTGTGTCAGTCATTGTTTCAGGCTGGCCAGAGGCAAAAACCGATCTAGGCTTTTGTCATATGGAAGATCAGATAAGGATGATTTCTGCTTGGTTTTATCGTTCTGTTGCTGTCATTGGTAACTTCTGTGGTCCCACCCTCAAATTCTTGCAAGGTCAAATCTGGTATCAAGTGAGCTTTGCTTTCTTCTTTTCTCCTTGTGCTGAAGTTACTTAAAGGATCCAGCTCTTGGTAACTTCGTCAGCAATTCCCCTGCTAGATGATATGTCTTCAGTTATGGTTTCCCGTGTCATTTTAATTTTTATATGAACTCAGTTTATCTTCAGAAAACTACTTTTTCTTCTGCAAAGATAGAACATCTAAGATTTTTATCTAAATTAACAGTTTTCAGTTTCACTGCTTGCTTGCGCATTGCCTTCATCTTCCAGTGCTTGTTTCCTCTGCTTTGATTGTGCTGGTGTAACTCCGTGTACAGCTGTGTTGAGACAGATCAATGAACGAATTTGTGTTAAAATGACCTCTCCTTACAATTTTTAATAAAATTTTTTTGATTAACGGAACCAACATATGCCCAGTAGTTATTCTCATGTGGTTGAAATGGTGTTGCCTTTGTGAGAAAGAGTGACAAGATGGACACAGAGAAAAATGCTCAATTTAATCCAGTACCCTTTCTGGAAAAAAAGGCTTGTCAGTGTCCTTCTCTGCATTTCTTATCTTGTAGCAAAGTGGACCTAAAACCATAGGTATTTCATTGTAGGTAGAACTAATGTAAAATGTGGAAAACTTAGCCTTTAAGTCAAAGTCCAGTAAAATACAGTTTGCTTTAGAGGCTGAAACTATTAAACCAGAAAGGCCATATACACATGGTCTAGCATTCTGAACTCAGGTAAATTCATGTAGGTTTTTCAAATTTGCTCAGTATTTTTTCAGTAGATAAACTTTTTGTTGACACTTCATGCAGTGCAGGTATTGTATCTTTGGCCTGCTAAGTCTTTTTCTGATTTAGGGATCATCTGACCTGCTATAGCTGTCAAAAACTTGTATAAGCTCTGTATTACATGCCATGAATAATTGGAGAGATACATGAGCATGGGCCATGTCCGATGTGAATCGGAATTCTTACTGCTGGGTGAACTGACATGGATTCACAGATTCAACAGAGTTGGAAGGCACCTCTAGAGGTCATCTAGTCCACCTCCCCTGCTAAGCAGGATTGCCCAGAGCACATTACTCAGGACTGCATCAAGGCGGGTCTTGAAAATCTACAGAGAAGGGGACTCCACAACCTCCCTGGGCAGCCTGTTCCAGTGCTCTGTCACCCTCACTGTAAAGAAGTTCTTCCTCATTTTTGAGTGGAACTTCCTATGTTCCAGCTTGTGCCCGTTGCCCCTCGTCCTATTGCTGGAAACCACTGAAAAGAGTCCGGCTCCATCATCCTTCAATGCACCCTTTAGGAACTTGTAAACATAGGTGAGGTCTTCCCTCAGTCTTCTCTTCTCAAGGCTAAAGAGCCCCAGCTCTTTGAACCTTTTCTCGTAAGGGAGGTGCTCTAATCCCTTAATCATCTTGGTTGCCCTACGTTGGACGCTCTCCAGTTGTTCCCTTTCTCTCTTGAACTGGGGAGCCCAGAACTGGACACAGTATTCCAGTTGTGGCCTCACCAGTGCAGAGTAGAGGGGGAGAATGACCTCCCTCGACCTGTTGGCCACACTTCGCCTTATGCTGTGATTATACTGTGATATACTGTGAATTTACAGCCTCAGCCTCCAGACTTGTTTCAGTAATTGGGGGTGTCCCTGCTGACTGTGGGGAGGCTGGACTGGATGACCTTTGGAGGTCCCTTCCGGCCTGGACTATTCTATGATTCTATGATTCTGAATTCTCTGAACAGAATTTTAAGAGAAGGACACATTTTAGCAAACCACCGGGACTTTAGGGCTCTGACTTTCCAGCTGTGGATTTCTGAAGTATGAATGAGAACACATGAAGTGATTGCAATAATATTCCCCAACACTACAGTGAAAATAATTTTTTGGAGATGTAGTATTTTAAAGAATATTTCTGAATCCTGTTTTGTCCTCTGTGTCTTTAAGTGTTGCAGGCTACTGAGTTTCCATTTGGGAACTGATTTTGATGTTGGCAGTTTGATTAGAAGTATGTTATCATGGTTGCTTCTGTCACTAGAAAATTTGCAGTTGTCAAGTGACTCAAAGTATCGCAACAATTGTACGTTAGCTGCAGAGCATACGGCATTTCGGCACTTGTAATGCTCTACTGGAAGGTAGTTATGAAAATGTTGAGGGAAAAGGATACCAGTTTAAAAGATTTTTTTTTTTGGCATTTTGTGATTGTTTTAGAATGAACATAATAACATCTATTCTACAGAAAGTTAAGGATGTACTCTCAGTAGACGTTGTACAGTTCAGGGATGGAAAGTCTTGAACTACATTTTTAGATGTTGGCATGGTTTCATGATTGATTTTTAATGCACTTTTTCTGGTAAATTCTGGTAAGGGTAGCATGCAAACATACTAGCACAGTAAAATATTTGTCATATGTGGGTGTGTGATGCCGTAGTAATAAATATTCTCTTGCAAATTAACTTTAAATGCTAAAAAAATTGAATTTCTTTCATAACTGATGAATAGAATAGCTGCTTGCTTACATCTTTCCTGTAAGGCTGGTACAGCATTCATCAAATTGGTATCTAACCATCTGCATTCTTCATGGAAAGTGAATTTATTGCTTGAAGCAAACTGAACTTCTTTATCTACAGAAAGATACTATCCAGACAGTCTTCGTGAAAGTTATCAGATGCTTCATTGTGAGCCTCAAGTTACTGTAGTTACTGTTATCTACTTAGAACTTGGTCTGGCTGGGCAAGTGATTAAAGACAGATACTAGGACGGATTCTGAAGAACTTGACCTAAACTTTATTAAAATGATATACTGACATTTTTCAAGTAGGCACAATGTAAGGATTACAAAATTCCTGCCATGTAATCTGCAACTCAGGGCAGATTGCCCTCAGCATACAAAAAGGATTCAGCTCTTAACTTGAATCCTCCCATTTTCATCATTGGTAGTAGAATAGAAAATAGAAAAACAGTTGCTATGATTTACAAAGTTATTTCCTTCTGTAAGCGTATGCATGATCCTTCATTTATATAAGAGGCCATATTTTTAATTGAGTCTTTTATCTGAACTAAATATTGACTTCAAGTTGCGACAGACTAAATCTTTGACAGTTACAGCCTCAAAGTTTTAGTGTATGCTATTTGAATTTTAGTAATATTTTCTAACTAGAAAATGGCTTAATCCACAGTTCAATCAAGGGAAAAGGTAGACAGTGCTTGCTTTTTTTGATGTTCCTGCCAAACAGATTGTCCAGCTATTTGTTATGTGGACATGCAGTAGGATTTTCTCTCAGCATACTACTTGATTATACTGTAGCCTACAGACAAACATTCAAAGAATCCAATATCAACCATTATGCACCTAAATTGAGTTTAAACAAATGATTGAAAAGTGCAAGAATTTATATCCTGTTATAACCTACTCTTCAGTTATGCTTAAAAGTTTTAGTCCTCTGCTAATCTTTTCTTACATGAACTTTCTGTATTTGTGTTCATCCTAAAGCAAACACACATAGGATTTTCATACTTTTTGCCCTTAATCTCATTTTCCTGCTGGAAAACAAAACTTCATGCAAATCTTTATGAAAGGAGTGTTAGTGATGCAGTTTTAGTATTAACAGCATGGGGAAGTTGCCATCTCATGCGAGGGGAAAAAAGGCTTATATTTTTTTGCCTTTTGCTTTTAAAGATCACAGGTATTCAATATAGTAAGAAGCAAAAATTAAGGGAATACAATTTTATTTTTTAAACATTCATCTGCATTATATTGATCTGGCAAGGGAAAGTTCTCTCAGTTAGCACTGGAGCAGAGATAATTTGTATCTAAAAAAACTAATGTTCTGAATTTGTGTTTTCATTTACTCACTTCTGCTTACTTCCCTGGCTCTATATGTAGCGGTGTAGCAAGCAGATGGAAAAGTTTCTGATAGATATATATTTTAATTTTCTCCCTTGCAGTCCTCAGTAGTTGACCAGCATAAACATGTCAGGAAATACGACCAGGTCATGCTGACCTACTTATTTTATTTTTGAAGAGCGGTGAAATACTTTTCTATCCTTGTGCTAGGCTTTAAGTGCATTTGAAAATAAGCCCAAATTGAGGGGATTGGTTTGAAATCTCACATTATCTCCACTTCTCAGAACAGTGGTACTACAAGGAGTCACTACCAGTTACAACATCTAAAAACAGTTGCGCTTTCCGTTCTTTACCAATAGTTTGTGTATTAGATACATACCGAGACTATAGTCTGTGTATATATATGTAGCCTGTAATATACAGGCCGTATATTACAGTAGTAATATACAAGTATACAGATTATAGTCTGTATACTGATCTAAGCGACCATTAAAATATTAAAGAAAATGAGATGCACGTAGAATTTGTACATAGCAAGTCTTTTAGCTGGTCCAACTCCAGCAGAGTGGTGTTGGGCCGGATTCCTGGTCTCAGTTTGCAGTGCCTGGTTTCATCATCACCATATAGTGGTATATAGAGAGTGTGAATTTCTGCATATGATTCTTAGATGCTGGAATAGAGACCCTAGACAGCCAGAATGCTGTAATTTATCAGACTGCTTTATTTGCCAGCCAATACCAGGTTTTATGGTGCTATCAAACTGCTCTGTCTAGCTGGTGTATAGTGCAGTCAGGAGTTTAATTGCAGAATACATAGGGTAGATTTACAGCTGGCTTGCTTGGGCATGAAGATCAGTGTAGCTGTGGTGTCGGTGACTTTACAGCCTGCAGGTTACTAACCTGTGCTGATGTCCTCCTGCTACAACTTTAAGACTATTAGTAGTAAGCTAGATTCGCTTGACACTAGTCCACTTATTTATGCTATGATCACTTTGCTGTTAGCACTAGAGGTAAAATATATATTAATAAGAACTAGATCTCCATGCATCTGTCCTTGATGCAATCAAGTTTACAGTGTATGTGTGTATTAATTACTTTTCACTAGGTTGAACTAATTGAACAAATGTGATCAAATCTTAGCAGTAGTTTAGAGATAAAATATCTGTTGTGATAGACAATCTAAAGTAACGACGCACAAGGTGACTGCAGAGTATTTTTCTCTAGCTTAGAGCAAGCATACTCAGTAATGTGAGAGAGGCAGGAGAATGCAATAAATATAAGCGAATGTGGTGTATTTTTTCTTTCCTTTTTGAAAACATGTTTTGCACTGAGTTTTTGTAGAATTTGGTGAAAATTGGAGGTAAAGGGAAAGTAGGGAGGCAAAGAAGCTTGGTAGCAGTTTCTGTCTTCAGGTTTCTGTTTTCAGCATATGAAATAAAGTTTATTGTCCCATCACTGTAGTAATATTTTGCTGCCTGACTTCAGACTTTACCTGACTTGTAGTGTCTAAGGTTCTCCAAGGAAGCGGTGTTCTACACAGCCAGCGGCTGGGGGTTTTTGTCTGGAAAACACTCTGGATCACCCAGTTGCTGAACTGAGTTATCTTGGCCTTTTCTTGAGACCTCTTATGCTTTTCCAGAGGGGAGAACATATGGTGTCTCAATGCATAATTCTTCAGAAATTAAAATATGCCCTGTAATTTAATCTTGTACTGCCCTTTTTTATGCAATGAACCAAAACCGAACTGAGGCATTGTTAGTACTTCAGTATTCTTGGTTGTTAGGTGGGATAATAGTTGCAATAATCTGTAGTCCAACTTTCAAATGACCTTCTTTCAGCTTGGCTGAGTAGTATCAGAATGGTACTGTCTGCAGTATTTTTGTTGTCTTTTGGGAAAGCAAGTTGATATGAAAGGGTACAGTTGTTCAAGAGAAAAAGAACAAATGTCAGCTTTTTAAATGATCTGTGTCAGTTTACGCTATAGAAAACATATGAAAATAGTTTCATAGCATAGTCCCTGATAATCATATTTCTGGAAGACTGCAAATAAAGGTAAAAAAAAATTCTTCCCTTTAATATGAACTAATTTATACAGAAATGTGAGATTTTCCAATAATCTCAAGGGCTAATTGCCTGGCTAACTTCTCTCTGCTTTTCTCATTGCTATCACAGGATCTAAACAAGAAGTATATAGCCTGAAGACCTAATCTAACCATATTTATTAACAATAGTAAAAAGGCTTTGCGTTTCTCCAACATCTTTCATCCAAAGTAAACATTACTACAATAAAGCATCACTGGATGCTTTCCAAATTCTGGATTTAGTCCTGCTCCTTTTGACTTAAAAGAGAATATTGTTTAACTCTAGACATGATAAATACACGACAGCACAAACATTATCAAAGCTTATGTAACATGGAAAAAGACAACTTTGCAAAAACAACCACAATAATCCTTTTTTCTTCTAAGAAAATTCATGTACATTTTAAGGATCCCCACAGAAAAGACTCCCCATGTGTAAAATGTTATGAAGCTCTTTATGTTTATATAGAAAGGATAAATGGTTAAGGTGCCCCACTGAAATAGAAACCTGGGGTGCTTCAAGAACTACCATAAGAAATTTTGACCTAATGTGACTGGAAAAACTAGTGTTGATTCTTTGGTTGAGTTCAAGTGCTGACAATTTCCACCCTAAAGTAAAGATTTGAAGGCAGGGAGTTTAGAGAGATTCACTGAAATGGAGACATATAAGAAATGCATATTTTTAAATTACATAACAGACTTACGTGCATGCTTTGTCACACTGGGGAAATTGCTTTCTGACAGAGGGTAAATTAATCATCCTCTTTTGGATCAATTCAAATAAATAGGTGCAGAGGAAGGATAATAGGATGACTGTGTAAAGAAAACTTATTTCATATGAGGGAACTGTAACAGCATGACATTTTTCAGCTAGGAAAATTGAAGAATGAGAGAGAATCTCATTGGGGGAGCATGAGGGAGAGAGAAAAGCTGCTTAAGTTAAAGGATAGCGTTGGCACAGGAACGATTGGATATCAACTAGCTGTGAGTAAAGTTACATTAGAGATACGAAAAGCTTTCTAAACACCATAGGGGTGAGATATGGGAACAGACTTCCAGTAGCAGTGAACAAGACACTCCTCCTTGCAGGATTGAGCCCCCCAGCTTCAAATATTATCTAAATAGTGTCAACTCTGCAGCAAAGAATCAAGAAATAAAATAGGAAACAGGTCGAAATCTGAATTTACTGACATATTAATAAAATGTCTTTTGTTCTACACCCAAACCTAATAAAGTGCTAGACTTTATATTTCTTGGGAAATCATAGTACAAAAATAAGATTTAGAATATCTGCAAAAGCATAAAATACCAGAGTTTATTCAGAACAGTTAGTTGGTGTTGCTGCTTCTTCTCATCAAAAACTTTGAAATTAGTGATTGATGGGTTGTTGAAGTGCATTGGGAGCCCTAAGCGAGTAACTCACCTGCTTCAAATAGTCTCTTAGGATTCAACAGTAATACATGTTTCATTATTTAAATGTATTTTTACTTTCTGGCCTATTCTTTATAGAACAAGACAGATAGGATTTGTAAAGCAAAAGTAACTTCCTAAGTTAGAAAGGGACATAGGTATTTAATGATATATATTCTTTTTGTAATGATGAGGGATTAATTGCAGTGATGATTTATTGGAATATAATTTCACTATGACTTTTTGAGCTCCTTTCCTAAGTGATTATATATTGGAAAAATGTAGATTAATGATAACCCGTGAAACTTGGAATAAATGAGGTACTTGGTCGGAAGTGCCAAAATGTCTCGTACAGAGAAAGATACTGATGGAGTTATAATACAGATAAGACTAAAGATGGAGAACTATTTTAAACGTAAGTTGTGTTTTCTTTCTTGTTGACTGTATGTTTGGTACAAGAGCAGTCAAGAGTCTTGTAGTTAATGGCTGGCACAAATACTATGTGATAGCGTGGAAATATTAAAACCTGAAGTGCATACATGTTTTGAAGCAAAACAGATTTATTTCTGAAAAGTCTTGTGATGTTAAAAATGTAACAACAGCTAAGGTTAGACACAAATAAGAGGAGTAAGTCTAATATGGCCTTTTTATTTCAGTGAAATCATCCATTTTTTGGTTTAGATTTTTTTTCTTTTGAATGATGATCAGGTCTTTCAGTACGCTTTTGCTGCAGGGATCATAGGAGTGTTTTATGTAGCTCTCCCCCAGTTATTACTGTAGGAAATTACACATTTGCTGGATGCCTCACTGTAACTAAATGACATTGTCAGACAACAGAAAAATAGGCCTTTAAAAGAATCACTTCTATTTATGCCTGAAAAGTTGTGTTCTGTGATCGTGAGTCTGGAGCCTTTCAGTGTTGTTTCTTCTAAAATTCATATACTCATCTAACGTATCTGATTTCAGGGCATTACTAATGATTTATACTAGAGGAGAATCAAGCACCCAATTTTCTTGTGGGGCTATGTTCCATTTTAAATAATTGAAACTTCAGGGCTAGTAGTTTTCAAAAATTAACAAATTATGCTAACATATTGTAGCATTGAAGCTGTCTTTGTGTTCCTGTTTTTTGTCATCTTCAGTAGTTTAATACTCAATGCTGAGAGTTGTCAGTGAATGTTTATACTGTAAATATTATCATTTGTTGCTGTGAATAAATGAAAACTGGTATTTTACATTCCCATAAATGTCTGTCAGAAAAAACCCTAAGCTTTTAAGTCTGAGCTAAGGTGCCACTTATTAATTGTGGCGCAGGTACTTCACTTTTCAAGGAGAACAGCCAGATTCTTGGTCAACCCAACAAAAATAAAACTAAGAAATTAAGGGTGTCTTCTGGTCAAAAGGCACATCATATTCTCTCCAGTGTGTTTTTACATGCCATTTTTTCTTCTTCGGCATCTTTCATCTTTTAACTATATTTCCAGGATAAACTAAGCATGCAGATTAAAAGCTTGTTGTTTTCTGTAAACTGTATTAATTATACATGGAGTACAGATATATTCAGTGCTTTCAAGAGCTTTCTTCAAGTGTGTAGCTTTGTTAAAGAGGGGGGAAAAAGGTTTAGTCATATGCTGTAAAAACCCAAA
>VXAK01026753.1:0-71741 GCA_013399435.1 Arenaria interpres
ATCTCATCAATGCCTATAAATACCGAAAAGGGTGGGTATCAAGAGGATGGGGCCAGTCTTTGTTCAGTGGTGCCCAGTGACAGGACAAGAGGTGAGGGTGGCAGAGCCCTGGAACAGGCTGCCCAGACAGGTGGTGTAGTCTCTGTCTCTGAAGACATTCAAACCCCACTTGGGTCCTGTGGGACCTGCTCTGGGTGGACCTGCTCTGGCAGGGGGTTGGACTAGATGATCTCCACAGGTCCCCGCCAACACCTGCCTGTCGGGGATTGTGTGTCTGCTTCTTTTTAGCAGTCTTGGGACGTTTCAAGAGACTCCATGAGTCATGCTGTGGACATACTTATGTCCATGCAGGACTGCTATGGTCACAGAGCTCCTTCCTTTCCTTGGGTGGCCAAGGGGTCCTGCTAGTTTGTACCTGGATGGAGGGTGCAGGCGCGGGACCTCTGGAACGGACACCCGCACCGGGCAGTCTGTCTGATGGCCTGAAGCGAACTGACTCGTATTGCTCCCTCTTGCTGAAGGGATCAAACAGAAGCGCTCGGGAGGCTTTCAGGCCACAAACCACCACGACAACGAGCTCTGCGAGGCCACACACATAACCAGGACTCCTCTCGAATAAAAATAATGATTTGTGTCTGCGGGAACAGCAAGGGCCGCAGCACACCAGTACCGGGACGTGGCTCTCGAGGCCTCCACCTTCGGCCTACCGGCGCGGCCCGCGGGGTAGGTGCGGAGGCCCGTGGGAAGAGGTGCGGGGCCCCGGCCGGCCTCACAGCGGCAGCTCCCACGCCGGCCACAGGCGCGAGGGCTCCCCTCCCGCCGAGGAGGAGGGGTGGAGCCTGCGCAGTCGCGGCTGCGGCCAGCACGAGCGTCCCAGTGCGCGCGCGCAGTGGCCCGGAGGTGACGTCAGAAGGCGGTGACGGCAGTGCGCGGGCGTCCTCCTTTGTGCGGCGCGGCGGGGCGATGCTGTCGGGGGGGAAGAAGGCCGCGGAGGCNGCATCGCCGAGACCCCCGAGGGTCGCAGGACCAGCCGCCGCAAGCGGGCCAAAGTAGGTGTGGGGCGGGCTCGGGCTCCGGGCCCGGCCCCGCCGGCCAGGAGCCGCGGTCGGAGTGGGGGTCAGGCGGGCGCCGCGGCCTCGAGCGGGACGTTTTCCGGCCATTGGGCTGCCGGGCCCGGCCCTGCTCGGAACAGCTTCTCGGGAGAGGTCCGCGAGGCTGAGCAGGGTCTCCGGCCCGATCAGCTTTTTCCAGGCGGCGCTGGTATGTGGGGTGCGGGTGCTGCCCCGGGGAGGCGAGTCCTCCACCAGGATAAATACGCAGAGGTGCAGGAAGCTGATGCGGATTAAGGTCTGGTATTGTCACAGCTCATCCTCATCAGTTCTGGGGAGAACTCGTGCGCTTTCTTAAAGGAGAGCAGTCTGTAGTGGCCTCGGAACTTTGGAGGACTTCCTGGTCAGATACCTAGTGGTAAAAAAATCCCACAAAACCACCCGAGCATTGCATCGGAGTTCTTACGATTTCTATTTCCATGAGCCCACTCAGTCCACTGTTATTCAGCTTTCCTTAGCTTGTGTAGGAGAGTTGAGCAAATGCTGTATTAAGGGTGAGATTTAGCAATGCCATAAACATGACACATAGAGGCCATAAGCAGTTTCTAATAATTTAGGCCTGTAATTCTTATGTGTTATTCTGACAGTATGAGAACATTGTGGTTTTTTGTGAAACTTTTTCTTGGGAACCTGGTTGCAGAAGACTTTGAAGATCGTGGCTGTGCCCAAAGCTGGGTGTGTTTGATATGGAAGCTGAAATTATTTCTAGGAATTCTGTTGTACTGTAGCTGTGGCATTGAATATCTTGCTCTTCAGGGTTTTTATGTGATACAATAGCTGGGCTGGTCCTTTGCATAGTGGAACTGTTGTGTGGGTCAGTCCAGTGCATCTTTTAAACTGAAAGAGGGTAGATATAAATTGGACATAAGGAAGAAATTTTTCGCTGTGAGGGTGGTGAGAGCCTGGCTCAAGTTGCCCAGAGAAGCTGGGCAACTCCATCCTGGGCAACCCCTCCATCCCTGGAGGGGTTCAAGGCCAGGTTGGAGGGGGCTTTGAGCAACCTAGTCTGGTGGAAGGTGTCCCTGCCTGGGGCAGGGGGAGGCAGTGGATGGGCTTTAAATTTTAAAGGTCCTTCCTGACCCAAACCATTCTGTCATTTTCAGCTGCAGCATATCTGGGGTTTCCTTGCTTTGTGGTGATCTTTTAAGAGGTAGGAATTAGTGTATTGTCTGTGGGTTGTATTTCAGTGATGTTCCTGCACGTTGACAGTACCCATTTGCTGAGGGCATTAATCTCTCCAACACGGTATATCCCCACCATCACTTCAGGCTAGCACAGGGTCACATTATTGTGAATGTTTGTGGTGTGAGCTCAGTCGGGGAGGATATCCAGTTTAAAAATAAACCTAGAGAAAAGCGTAGTTTTTTATTGGACTTGATTATTCTCTGAAAGATGTGTGAGGATGGGAGACTTCAGAGGCCCTTAGGGTAGAACTAGTTTGTGTTGATTTCAAATACGTGTGATCTATACTTGTGATGCTGTGAGATCATTGTAACTTGCTTAAGAGCAGGAGTTCACAAAAAGATCCTGGTGGTGCAACGCCTGCTCAACAGTGTGAAAAACTGAATGTGCTGGATGGGGTGGAATGTAAATATTTGAAAGGTAGCAGATCACTGAATTTAGGCTTTCCTGTACATGGGTTTTCCGATGCTACTTTGAGTTGTGCTCATTGATACCATCTCTTAATGACTGAACAGTGAAAGATTTCATCGTTTTGATGAGAAATGCAGAATTGCTTTTGTCATCTCATGGTAGAAGCTGACCTGTAGGATGTTGGAGGTCACTTAGCTTTCTTTTTGTTTTTCTCATGGCTGCATATTGTGAGAAGTGCTTTTTGCCTTTCCAATAAGTAGGGAAATTCACTAGCAATATACAAAGCTTTCTTACTTGGGGAAGAAAGCTTGATTTATTAAACAGGATGATTAAACAGCAGAGATGCATCCCTTCTATGTTATTTCTTGGGGTTTCCATGTTCTTTAAGTTGGAGCAAGTCTTTTTTAGCTAGTAATACTATTTATTTTTACTGGAGAACAGAACAAAACCTATATGGCACTAAACATATTTTTTATTTTTTGTTTCCTTGCGTTGAGCATTCTTTTTCTTGTGTGACCATCCTGGAGAGGAGGCAGACCTGATCCTCTGTACCAGGGCAAGATGAAATCTTGTGTACAATTCTGGTCACTGATGTTTGACAGATAAATTCAGGTTGGAACATAGTGATTGGACATAGAGTCAATTTGTTATTCTGGAGTTTGACAGGGAGATGAAGGAAGGGAAGGAAACTAGAGAGGTTAAATGATGATATAACAAATACACATAGGCTGGGCTCGATGTGAGTAGAAGGTTCCTTCTATCGGACACTTGGGGGCTGAAGACTTTTTTGTTTTTAGTGGAGGTAAAAACATGTGGAACTTACTAAGCTGCTGAAGATTTTTATAACATGGTAGCTGTAGTAAGACTCTGGGCAAGGTAACTTGGGTCTTTTCTTTGAGCTTTAAGCAATTTTGTTGCTTGCAATGTTCTTTTTAATAGTGAGACTTACAGACATCTTCAGTTTGTTTATCCTTTGTTCTGCTTTTCACAGGTGGAGTATAGAGAGATGGATGAGAGTCTTGCAAACCTGTCAGAAGATGAGTATTACTCTGAAGAAGAGAGAAATGCTAAAGCTGAGAAAGAGAAAAAACTACCACCACCACCTCCACCAGCTCCTGCAGAAGAAGAGAATGAAAGTGAGCCAGAGGAGCCATCTGGTGAGTAAAGAGAGACCTTCTCCTCTGACACTACTTACCTGTTTTATTGCTAGAAATTAAGTGGGGTCAGGTGCAGCATCATGAATCCTGGTTTTGGATTCCATCATTCTGGTTTTGAATGATTGTTCAGCAGTGCTTTCTTTGCTGCCCCCATATGGGGAACGAGGGGAAAAATGCAGAAGAGCAGCCTGATAAAGATATGACTATGCGTGATCTAATTCCAAATGGGGCCAAACCTCTCATACCAGATTCTCATGAGCCTTATTGACTTGTCTTTGGAAGCTTATTGATCAGAATAGCCTCTTTGGCACTTAGCTGCCACGCCTGCTCCTGTACCAACTTTCACTTACTCCTCTGAGAGAAAAGGTTGGGGGGGTTGCTATGCAGGAGAACAGATTTAATCTACAGTGATTGCTGTGGCTTTAAACTATGACTCTAATCTTAAGTTCTGGTTGGATACTGTTTTCTTAAACTTCAGTGCTTTCCTTATTATTATTCCTTATTATCCAACCTTTGACAGAGTTGTAAAGCTTCACTTTACATTGGAAAGTTTTTTAGTCAGTCTTGTTCAGGAAGCAGCTTTTGAAATTTACAGTATTAGCAGTACTCTACTCATTCTTTACCTCTTGTGTTTACAGCTACCACCATGAGCTAGATCAGTGTTGGTATTTCACTCTATCTGCAAAATCATGCTTTTGCAAAGGTTAGTTTCCATGATACAACACATGTGCTGGTTGGTCCTAGCCAATAGCTGAAATCTAGTAGTTGAACTTTTGCTGGTTCATCACTGATGTGAATAACTTAGTCTTCTGTTCTGCTGCTTTTAACTGGCTTGGTTTTGGCTGGCAGGTTTGAGAATGTATACAACAGGACTGACATCAGTTTGGGGGTACTTACCTTCAGTTTCAGAAAATATATTAAAAGCCACAATTGTGTTATATCTCTTAGGATTTACCCTGCAATCTCTCTTCAGTTGTGACTTGTTGACTTCTGGCTTGATACAGGAATACTATAGCTCAAACACTTGACTGAAATATTTGGAATGGTAAAAATCCTTCCTGCCCATAGTTGTACATGATCTATCAAAAATGGAATTTTAATAGTTGTAATTCAGCAATTATCTTAAGTTTATAATTTAATTTATGTTAGACTTTAGGTTTAATCCTTGAAACATAATATTAATACTCTTCTGATATTTCTCAGATGCCATTTTATGCCTCTAAGAATGATTATTGAAATCAGTCTGAGGCATAATCAGTGAAGTACAGTGCTTTATCTCATGATGGAAGAAATATGGAAGGTATGCAGTGATAGACACGCTATTCTATACATGTAACAACCTGTTAAGCAATTATTCTGCAAACACTATATTTGGTTGTCTAAATGCAATGTAAATCGTTGTCTCTGTCCATGGCAGGGGGATTGGAACTAGGTGGTCTTCCAACCCAAGCCCTTCTGTGATTCTAAATAAAACCAACTTTCAGCCAGGCTGTATCTAGCTGTCTAGAAATAAGTTAATTTCAGGTCATCGTAGCTTTTCTCCATTGCTAGAAATCCTGTGATATGCACGAAGCAGTGATGTAGGAAGATGATAAATTTTCAGTTGTCATTCCGTAGCTAGTCTTGCTTCTTTTTAAAGGCTTCTATAACTATATACATTGGTGGAGCTGTGTGTTTTTGTTTTTATTAATGCAGGTGTCAGGAGAATCAGGTCATTTCATGCTGGCTATCAAAGTGCATTGAAACTTCCAATTCAAACAGCTAGTAGCAGGAAGAGGCATGGAGTCCGCTATATATAGAAGTGATGTCTATAATTGTGGTTTTCTCTCTTTGTCACTTCTTTGAAGCAAAAAGATGAGTATTCAATAAGAAATATTAAATAGGACAGTAATTGGCAATGCAGTTGGTGTAGAGCTGTCATGTTACAGGTTATGACCTTTTATATTGAAAAGCCTAATTGTGCAAACTTAAAAATGTAATAGTGACAGTAGCTGGTATTTCATTAGTCTGTCCTCACAGACAGTTGACAGTAGGAGGAGGTCATTAAGTATCACACTTTAGGTGACAGCAAAATGCTGGTCTTACACGGGATGGACTCCATTAAGATGTTCAGCTGTGGGGAATTCCAGGTATTTTGGCCATGTAGAATGTTATAGTCTGGATTTGCAAGATTACCACGTTATTGCAAAGTAGTTTAATAGGTGCAACAGTATTTAATCATTAAGATAATTTCCTTAAAGAATGTCTCCTCTTTTTCACTTGAGAAATACTGTCTGGAAGCAGAAACCCTGCAGGCTCACTTTCATTTGTGTTTTTGTTTCCAATATCCCTTTTGAAATTAAGGAGCTTCCTTCTTTTGTTTTTCTCCTCTAAGGATCTTATCTGTTTGCCCTCAAATTGAATTTTCATTTTTATAGCTTCCTGAAGATACTCTTTACCAACTCCTGTCTCTTTAGTTACGTCAGTATTCTTACTTTGTGGTAATCTTGTGTTTCTGGCTGCTGCTTTCCAAGGACATGTGAGACTGAATAAGAGCCAGATTAACATCAAGTGAATAGTCAAATTTAGTGGTGTTCTGTGTCTGTCTTTCATCTGAATTGTCTGTTTTCCTAATAAAATTCATTACTCAGTGCTAACTCTGTGCTGCTGGTCTTTACTTTAAGACACTGGGTGGTTGTATGAAGTGGACTCCTTTGTAGACCTTCTTCCTGATTGCTGTTCAGCTCATGGTCCATTATTCTGTTGCCTTGAGACTTTCAGCAGATTCTGCTCCTGCACATGTTGTGTTTGGCTGCAGTAACTTCATGTTAACATGGAGCAGCAGTTTGCTTCCTGCTTTCTTCCTTAGCAGCTGGAACATGGCTTTCTTTTGAGGCAATCTCAACAAGCAGCCCTTGTTTTCACACTTCCATACTCTGACTGGGTAGCGTTTAGAATTGTGTCTGAGCAAGCTTTAATAGTGATACTTTTTTTTGACCTA
Organism: Arenaria interpres; assembly: GCA_013399435.1. Classification (NCBI taxonomy): domain Eukaryota; kingdom Metazoa; phylum Chordata; class Aves; order Charadriiformes; family Scolopacidae; genus Arenaria; species Arenaria interpres. The sequence goes on from VXAK01026753.1 coordinate 6,840, forward strand.
ACGTTGAAAATGGTTTATCTGTTATTAACACAGAGGAAAATACTGATTTCTTTTTATAAATGAACGGAGAGCAATTTTGCCCCCTCTACTTATTGTCAGTTCTGATTCAGGAATAACAAGTGCCACGGGCTGATGTCAGCATCCTTTCAATTTCTTAACTTCTGGAAGGCAGAAGTGTAACTTCTCCTGCAAGTTAATGGCCTATGCTGGACCGTAAATAGTAATGTTTGGGTTGTGTTAGTCTCTCAGAATGGAAGCAGGTCTTGTAATGTTCCCAGCAATATAATGTACTTACAGTGTAGGTGAAGTGAGGAATTTTCTCTTGCTGTTGCAGATACATTAATTCATAGAAATCCAGCTTTGGGACTTCTAGGGCCTGTCGAAATACAATTATTTGTCACAGTCTCCTGTGAGTTCCTGAACTTCCCTGCTGGTAGATTATATAAAAGTACTGCCTATTGCTCTTCTACTGTAGCTGAGTGAAAATGTCTGTCTTATTTCAGTTCCTATTTTATTTTATCTGTAGATGTGTAATGTTACGGCATTCCAGATGCTAATTCAGGTTATTAAAGTATGCAAATGTTTGGTTCACTTTCTGTGTCTTGCTTCAGGGGTTAAATTTGTAGTTCAGAAGACATTTTTTTTAAGCCTCAAATTAGGTTCTGGCAAGATTGTCCACCCAGCCCCAAACTCTAAAGAGTAATCTTAACAATTGTGTGTTGGCCTCAGGTTAGACCTTACTCTTACCTGCTTGGAGACGACACCTTGAGCCGTTTTGCTCTAGGAAGTGACTGTTCTATTTGCTACCTTGACTTCAGCAGTTACTTTCAGTGAGGACTTTAGAACTAAACACCCAATTTGCTGACCATTGAAGCACTTGGTTTGCAGGAGCTGTGGCAGAGGAGCGACCAGCCAAACAGTGCTCGGCTGTCTCTGTAGTGTTCCATGGCTTCCTGTTCTCTGGAGGAGATCAGACTTTAGTCAGGCTTCTGACAGTGGAAGAATATCGCGTATGAGCTAAAGTGGGAGCTGGCATCTCCTCTGAAGATTACCAGCGTGCAAGGTGACCTGTATATTAGCTTTGTTCCTGCAGATATCGCAGCTGTACTCATCTCTGTTTTAGAAATGCTCTGTTCCTGGTTGTATTGTAGTCCTGTCAAGGCTGCTATTTAGGACTTAGATTCAGATGAGTGCTTTGCCTTCCCTTACGTTTCCAGCCCTGGATACATTGAAAGACTGATGTCTTTCAGTGCTGGCTATTGGTCACATTACTGATCAGTGGTATTGACATGTACTTGGATTCAAGGTGGTCTTAGTGTGTTAGAAGGTTGTTGGTGTATCAAGGGTGGTGGAGCCAGAATAAGTGGTCTGAGCCTTTCAAAAAAGGTTCTGTCATCAAGGAAGGGTTTATGGCAAAAAAAAAAAAAAAAAAAAAAGAATAGGCTCTCTTGAAAGTTAGAGGCTTTTCAGAATGGTTCAATCTATCCCCTTGCATATGGAGAGACTTGGGAGTAAACCATAGAATCTGATGGTATCCATCCACCAGATCTTGGCAGTAAGAAATGTAATCTTGTTGTTCAAATCCTAGCCATTAATGAAGTTGATCATAAGTATTTAGCCACCAGGAATGCTACATATTATGTACTTCTTTATTTCCCAGAAAGTCTGATGTAAAGCGTTCCAGTGATGTGGATGACACTTTAGAAGACCACAGAGTTTGGTGCCCTGAACCTAGGTTCCAGAAGATGGGATGATTCTCAGAAAACGGGTTTAGTTAGTTGGTGAAATTTAATACCTAAAACGCCAACTGCCGGGCCTTTATGTCCAGTATGGTTTAACTTATGGAGTAAGGTCCCTGAGTTCTCCTCTTTCCTTCCACAGGGCAAGCAGGAGGACTTCAAGACGACAATTCTGGAGGGTATGGAGACGGCCAAGCATCAGGTGAGGGTGGCGTTTGATGCTTGCCACTTAGTAGCAAGAGCCGCCAAGTTAGGCATTGATGCTTGCGAGTGCGCATGGGTGTGCTTGTTCAGAACTTAGACAGAGAAACAGGAGTTGTCTGCCCATCTGGTAAAAAAGTGAGGGGTATTTTCAAATGTCAGTTGAGGTCTCTACCAACCATGGAAAAGGATGCTGACCTATGTCGAAATGCCTCAGGCCGATCTCTCATCCCTCCACTCCTCTCCATGTTTAGAGGAGTCCAAAGGTGCAAAAAGATACTTCTTACCTAGCCAGTTCCTACCACCTGGAATGACACAGGAAGCCCTGGGCTTCAGCACAGTTGACCTTTTTACTAATTTGCTTGAAAAATAGCGTGGAGTGCCTTTCTGCTCCTTCGTTTTTGCTTTTTCTTTTGAAAGGGTTTGTGTTTGAGCTGTGTGCCAGTGGTTAGCCCAGGAGATCTATCTGTTGGGGAGATTCTTAGTCTGCTTCTCAGTGGACTGGGTTGTGAATTGCATTTGCCATTTGACTGAAGTACTGACGCTAGCATTATTCACTTACTGATTAATTCACAGAATTGGTGTCTTTACTCTTAGGAACTTAGAGTGCTACTGAAAATCTTCCTCCAACTTGGCCACTTTCGCTCTCACTTGAGGATTAGGGTTTTAAGTAGAGGAGTTGAAGGCTCCAGAACTTATTCTCTACCTCCAAGCTGATCTTTTTGAAGAAAATACAACTTCAAGATATTCATCTGAGGGTGCATCCCTGCTATTCTGAGTGAAGGAGTGTAGTTATGTTTTGGATCTTACCACCTGCATAGAATTTCTGACTATTCGAGATTATGGGCTTGAGGATGCATTGCCTGTTTAATTTTTAGGCAGACATTGGCTGTTTGGAAATTCTACATATTTTGCATTTTACATATATATATGCTGAGGGTATGCTTTAGTAATTGTCTGATTCAGCAGCCAAATAACATTCCTTTAGAGTGTTTTTCATATGCAGATGTTTTGGTAAATCTTTAAATGAGCAGCATCCCTCAAGATTTCTTCTGTGAGGAAGAGGATAATGAAAACTTCACATTAGTTACTGAAGCTGAATGTCAGGAAGTGGCAAGTGTGTGTGCAAAACTGTGAAGAGGAGATGAGAATCCATTCTAGGCAGAGCCGTTCCTACAGTCACTAAAGAGTTGCCCGCCCCAAGGAAAGTGTGTGTACGTCTGAAGTGGTACGCCCTTTAATGTGTCCGTTTCATGAAACACAAGCAGCAAGGGTATGGGGGACATTAACTCAGCCTGAAATTCGTTTAACTTTGAGTTGTGTAGTTGCAAAAGTAGATTTAAGGACATTTAGTTCTTATAAGATCTTTGAGTGGTTGGGCCAAAAAAAATGCTATCTTCGCTGATATGTTCAGCTTTTTCTAAATTCTGGTGTCAAACCATTGCGGTCTTTGTTTTCTAAAATGCCAGCGCTCATCTGGAGCTATTTTGATATTTTAAAGTTCAGGTATTGCCATAGAACACATATGGCCTTAAAAAAGAGAACAAAAAAAACCACCTTGGAGTTCTTTCCAAGGCTGTTACAGGAGGGCCAGTTTCCCTGGCTTCTCAGTTTGAAGAAATTAATCACAGAGCTTTTCAAGAAACTGGTGAGTTGCCATAAATCCACATGTCTGAGAGTTTCCTGGTAGTTGATCACTGCATGACCAGTCAACCTTTTTAGCAAATATCTGGAGAAGATACACTCATTTTAACACAGGCCTCTAAGAGGGAGTCAGGTTCAGCATTTCAAATCTTTGTTTAACTGGTCATTCTCTGAAAACTGTGCTGCTGGGCTTCGTGCTAACATTTGATGGTCTAGAACCTTAATTTAGATTTGTTAACATTAATAAAGTATCAGAGAATCGGTAACTTTGATTTACATGTACAGTTTAACAGAGTTCATAGTATATCATTTATGTGTAGATGTTTGCACAGTGGGTTCAGTGAAGTTCCTTAGACTGCAGGACAGCAGAAGGGCTGGGGGATGTCTGTTACTGGAGAAGATGAAGTTCTAGCAGACCTATGGGTTTCTATTCCATAGCTGAATATTACTGTCGAGAGGTGTTGTGGGTGTGTCAACTTTTCCTGTTGTTAATTTCATTTTACTTTCTTGCAGTGCTCTGTAGCCTCTGTTACTACTTTCCTCTTGTAAAATTCCTGTAAATTATTATGGACAGTTTTTTTTACCTCAAGTCATCACACAGTTGGATCTTCTAATCTTTGTTTGTGAATGAATTTTGTTAGCTTCACAGCTCTTGCCTTGCTTAAATTTTTTTCTTCATCTTTGGGACGTAAAAATGCTTGGAAGTTAAAGGTGTGTGTGTTTGCACCAGAATTGAAAGAAGAGAATTCCTTTCCCCGGTACGGTGATGTGTGTACCTCTGCACATGAACTTCCAGTTTCACACAGTTGTCTTGGTTAGTGTAACACACTGCGAGCTTATATTTTCTAATCTTTCTAATCTTTTGAACAATTCCAGTTTCAGCAAATGATCTTAATCTTACTGCATTACTTGTGTTTTTTTCCCATTGGGATATATTAGCTTCCAGATTGAATGTCCTGTCCTCTCTCTGTCCTGATCTTAAGTCACTTCCTGGGACATAGAGCTATATTGTTCTTTCTGTATTTCACTTCTCGGTATTTCATTTTGCTTGCTGTGCCTGCTAGATTTGCTTTTGCACTCTACTTGTAGCGCTTTATGCACCTGTGTCTTAGTTTGTTACTTTCTATATAGTATAACGTTTGAATGAGATTGAGGAATGTAGAGTACATAAGTGTATTTTTACTGCACTGCCAGTGTTGGAATTGACAGAAGTACAGATGCCTTTATGAATGAAGTCTTTCCATAGAGAAAATGTCTCCTGTATATGTTCTCTTATATGCGGAGCTTTTAAAAGGAAAAGTCAGAAATGTGTAGTTAGTGATTGTAGGCAGCACTTGAGGAAGGGACACAGGAAAAGCATAAGTAGGATTGCATTTTATTGCACTGGCTGTTGTGAATATTTCATATATTCACAAAAGGAGTGGTTCCTCTAGGTTGAGGAGATCAGTGCAAATGCAAACCTTGAAGAGCTGGTGAGAGGGGACTGTAGGTGTTGTGCTTCTATCTTATAGACCTTTTGGCTTTGAATGGGTTCCAGGATGTTCTCATATTCTGGTTGAAACTGGAAACCATGCAAATGAAGGACAGCATCTAAAGCAGTTATGTTTTATTGATATTATATTATATATATGTGTGCTATATATAATATGTTATATGATATATTACATGTTATATCGATATGTACCTCTGCCCCCCTTACCCACAGGTTTTTTGTGGGTTTCTTTTCTGTGTTTTCCTACCCCTGGAGTATAGCTTTTTTGTTAACCCTAGATGATACCTGTTGTTCAAAGAACTGTTGACTTGGGAACCTGCATGTCTTGCAGAAATAAATAAAAGAACTAAATGAAAGCATGACGTGGAATTGGCCGCCATACCATCTCAAGGATAGATGTGCTCGCTAGGAAGGGTAGTGTAAAAATACTTACTTAGCAGTTCCTTTTGCAGTACCTGTAGACAACTTGTCTTTTTATTGTAGGTGTGGAGGGTGCAGCTTTCCAGAGTAGACTTCCACATGACCGTATGACATCTCAAGAAGCTGCCTGCTTCCCTGATATAATCAGTGGGCCACAGCAGACTCAGAAGGTGTTTCTGTACATCAGGAACCGCACCGTAAGTTTATTGTAAAAGTATTGATTAAAAAAAGGTAGGGCATTTGTGTACCATGCAAAGACTTGCTGGCAGTTACCCTCTCTAACAGTTGGAAGATTTTTTCTATTTTTTTTTTTTAATTGAGATGTTGCGGGTTCATTTCTGGCATCCTATCATGCTCTAAATTGCCGAGGAAGGTGTTACCCAGTCCTTGATTGAGGCAATGCTGTGAGGCAGCATAAAGAATCTGTAGTATATGTACAATATCCAAAACACAGTCATAATGACCATCAAAGTTACATGATTCAGCTAATACAGCTTTTAAAACGACAGAAGCAATCAGAAAGCTGGTGCAACTGTTCTATTACTTGATCTCAGATTAAAGAAGTCTCTTAAGAATACTGAAATAATAATCAAATATATTATTGCTTAGAATAAGGTGAACCTCTCAGTTTTGCCTAGCATTCAGTTGCTGTAATACTGAGATATCAAGCCAGTTGTGTGGCTTATTCTCAGAACAAAATAGTTACTTTGACAGCTTTGATTTCATAAAAGAAATTATAACATTGAAGAAATGAAACTCTTGCTTCTGAATGTTTATAGTGTTTCTGCCCAATTCAAAACTTCCATGCAACTTAAAATATACGAAGAAGGGACAATATTCAGGTAATTCACTTCAGTTCAGGCAAGCATGCCTGAAGTTTAAACCTTAATAAAACTTAAACAGTAGTATGGTGTCTTACAGATGATGCTTTTAAATTGTGACGATGCTTTTAAATTGTGACGATGCTTTTAAATTGTGACGATGCTTTTAAGTTCCTCAGGGTTCAAACAGGGTTCAGGGCTTTTTCCTGTATTTAGAAAAGAGTGTTTTAGAAACCTAAATCATGTTAGAAAAATTAACAGTAGAAACGCAAGAAATATTTTTAAAATTACTTTTTAAGAGCGAAAACTCCATATGCAGCGTTCAGGTTTTTTTTCATAGGTTTAAGATACTCCAAGATCTGAGGGATGGGTCACTAGCAAAGGCCTTCAACCTGTTGCTCTGAGGTGTGCTGGGTATGCTGCAGCACACTCAAAGTCTTATGTGGACAAGCCAGGGGCTCTTGAGGCAGTAGGACCTGGGAAGTCACAGATAAAACACCTCAAAGGAAGGCCACCTAAAAAGCAGCACAAAGGAAATGCAGCCACTCCAGCCAGTAATTCATCTCCATCACTTTTATGACTGGAGTGTTGGAATGGAGGGATACAAACTCTTCAGGAAAGACAAGCTGGAGAGACGAGGAGGGGGTGCTTTCCTCTATTCAATGAACAGCTGGAGTGCATGGAGCTCCACCTGGGGATGGATGAAGACCCAGTGGAGAGCTATGGGTCAAGATTAAAGGGAGCACAGGGGCAGGTGATGTTACAGTAGGGGTCTGCTACAGACTTACCAGACCAGGGTGATAGGGTGGATGAGGCCTTCTATAGACAGGTAGGAGCAGTATCACGTTAACAGACCCTGGTCCTCATGGGGGACTTCAACCACCCCAGTATCTGTTGGAAGGACAACACAGCAGGGCACAAGAAATCCAGGAAGTTCTTGGAATGTGTCAAAGACAACTTTTTCTTTCAAATGTTAGAGGAGCCAACGTGGAGAGGAACCATGCTGGACCTCATGCTTACCAACAAAGAGGGGCTGGTGGGGAATGTCAAACTCAAGGTTAGCCTTGGCTGCAGCGATCACAGGATGGTAGAATTCAAGATCCTTGGGACTTTGGCCTCTTGAGGGACATGCTTGGCAGGGTAATATGTGAAAAAGTACTGGAGGAGAGAGGGGCCCAAGAAAGCTGGTTAGTATTCAAGGATCACCTCCTCCAAGCTCAGGAACAGTGCATCACAAGAAAGAAGTAGTCAGGCAAAAAAGCCAGGAGGCCTGCGTGGATAAACAAGGAGGTCCTGAATAAACTCAAAACCAAAAAGGAGGCCTACAGAGAGTGGAAGCAAGGATGGGTAGACTGGCTGGAATACAGAGAAACTGTCCAAGTGGCCAGGAACTAGAGCCTACTAAAGCCCAGATAGAATTAAATCTGACCAGAAACATCAAGGATAGCAAGAAAAACTTCTCTAAGGATGTCAGGAATATAAAGGCAAGATGAGGGAAGACATGGGCCCTCTCCAGAAGGAAATGAGATATGGAAAAGACTGAGTTACTGTACAACTTTTTCACCTCAGTCTTCACTGGCAAGGGCTGTAACCACACCACGCAAGTCGTGGAAGGCAAAAACAGGGGCTATGAGAATGAAGAAGCACCCACTGTAGGAGAAGATCAGGTTCGAGACCATCTAAGGAACCTGAAGGTGCATAAGTCCATGGGACCTGATGAAATCCATCCATGGGTCCTGAGCGAGCTGGTGGATGAAGTTGCTAAGCCGCTTTCCATTATATTTGAGAAGTTGTGGCAGTCTAGTGAAGTTCCCACTGACTGGAAAAGGGGAAACAAAAGCCCCACTTTCAAAAAGGGGAAAAAAGGAAAACCTGGGGAAGTAGAGGCTGGTCACTCTCATCTCTGTGCCCGACAAGATCATGGAGCAGATCCTCCTGGAAGCTCTGCATCTAAAAAATAAGGAGGTGATTGGTGGCAGCCAGCATGGCTTCACCGCAGGCAAATCATGCCTGACAAATTTGGTGGCCTTCTATGAACATGCTATGGCATTGGTAGATAAGGGCAGAGCAACAGACGTCATCCGCCTGGACTTACGCAAAGCATTTGACACTATCCCACATGTCATCCTGGTGTCTAAACATGGATTTGATGGATGGACCACTCGATGGGTGAGGAGCTGGCTGGATGGCAGCACTCAAAGGGCTGCAAGCAATGGCTTAATGTCCAAGTGGAAGCCAGTGATGAGTGGCGTTCCTCAGGGGTCAGTACTGGGACTGGTGCAATTCAACATCTTTGTTGGAGACATGGACAGTGGGATTGAGTGCACCCTCAGCAAGTTTGTCAATGACACCAGGCTGTGTGGCGCAGTCAACAAGCTGGAGGGAAGGGATGCTATCCAGAGGGACCTGGACAAGTTGGAGAGGTGGGCCCATGCAAACCTCATGAAGTTCAGTGAGGCCAAGTGCATGGTCCTGCACCTGGGTCACGGCAATCCCAAGCCCAAATCCAGGCTGGGTGGAGAATGGCTGGAGAGCAGTCTTGAGGAGAAGGACTTGAAAGTGTTGGTGGATGAGAAGCTCAACATGAGCTGGCAATGTGCACTGACAGCCCAGAAAGCCAACTGCATCCTGGGCTGCATCAACAGAAGCATGGCCAGCAGGGTGTAAGGGGGGGTGATTTTGCCCCTCTGCTCCACTCTGGTGAGACCCCACCTGGAGTACTGTGTCTAGCTCTGGAGTCCTCAGTACAGGAAGGACATGGACCTGTTGGAATGGGTCCAGAGGAGGGCCATGAAAATGATCAGAGGGCTTGAGCGCCTCTGCTGTGAGAATAGGCTCAGAGAGTTGAGGTTGTTCAGTCTGGAGAAGAGAAGGCTCCAGGGAGACCTTGTAATGGCCTTCCAGTACCTGAAGGGGGCCTACAGGAGAGATGGGGAGGGACCCTTGGTCTGGGAGGGGAGCCATACGACAAGGGGGAATGGTTTTAAACTGAAAGAGGGAGATCTAGGTGAGATCTCAGGAAGAAATTCTTTGCTGTGAGGGTGGTGAGACCCTAGGCCAGGTTGCCCAGAGAAGCTGTGGCTGTCCCATCCCTGGAGGGGTTCAAAGCCAGGTTGGACGGGGCATTGAGCAACCTGGTCTGGTAGGAGGTGTCCCTGCCCAGGGCAGGGGTTGGAACTCGATGATCTTCAAGGTCCCTTCCAACTCTAACCGTTCTACGATCAAGGGGCATCACACTTTATTAACCAATACTTAATAACTTCTTTAAGTTATTTGAAATTTATGCATGGTGGACATCTTCATGCTATGAGCATGACTTTTCTTATTCCTGTGAAATCTCCCTGTAATTCACCTAAATTGTAACTTCTGGGAAGTTGTGAGATGTGTTAAACCAGACCAAGGCAAGCCCAAAAGTTTTTTCAGCTTGCTCAAAATTTATGGTGAGTTATCTATCCTTTTACGAACTCATTAGAATCAGAGAAGCCTTCCACTGAAACTGATCAATGATTGGGATATAAAGAAATGCTTGGAAGGGGTATTTGCAGGGCTGCACTAGAAAAGCTGTGGTGTTGGTCTCCAGTCCCTGTTTGTAAGGGAGGAACTCAGAGAAGTTCCTAAGCGGGAATCCCCTTCTGAGGAAGACTTGTGAGAGGATCTTTAGGGCTTTGAGTAACCTGGTCTAGTGGGAGGTGTCCGTGCCCGTGGCAGGGGGGTTGGAACAAGGTGATCTTCAAGGTCCCGTCTAATTTTTGACCTTTTTATAATTCTCTGGTCTCCTCTGGTTAAGATAGCAGAGGTTCTAGAACAGCAGATGAAGCAAATGGTGATATAAACACAGTGCTCAGCAGAGCTCTGGAGGAGCTGTGAACTGCAGTGTGCATCCTCTTACTTAGAGCTGACACGGAGTCAGGGGCGGAGTGATTAACTTCGCTCGTAAGAGAGAAGTAGTGAAATATTTACTAAGGTGAAACAGTGATTTAACAAAATCAGTAGTAATTGTGATAAAACCGGTAGTAAATGCGATAGTGTTTTACGAGATTCAATGGCAAGGCACACTCAGTTGTTTACTACAGAGAGGACAGGGTCAGACACACTGTCAGGGAGATCCTCCTGTTGAGTCATGAGGTTCAGAAAGGACCCCCTGGCTTTCTAAACGCCTTCCCAGAGAGGAGTCTGGGTGCGGCTGGATCCAATCCTCGTCCCAGACTTAGTCAACGGTTTATGTCTAAATGATTATATCTGCACAATCAACCCCTTATATTACTTAGCTAAGATATCAAAGTTTAGCATGCTATTAGTCACTTACCGAGAATCTGTTGAGGCAAGGAATCTCTCAGCCTTGAGGAGTAGAACCTTAAGCAAGTGTCCTCACAACAGGGGAGATCCTGGCGTGCAGCCCGCTGCCATACAGGAGAGCTCTGAGAGTTCTTGGGCTGTCCAGAGTTTATAGTGTGAGATAATTGACCTTATAGTCATATTCTCTTGGGAACAAAATGTCTAGGTCCCCACTTCAGACAGTGTTTTGGCTGTGTTGCCAGCCATTCCTCAATGTCCAGATGCAACTTATTGCAACTGATGTTGTGATGGCCATGATGACCATGACCCAATCAGGACCCTGGGACGGGGAACGGGAGGAAGAAGAGTGGAAAACCAGGGAGAGCACACCACCACACACGGTACCAAGGGATTTGAGAAATACCAAAGAGGGCATGAANACCATGACCCAATCAGGACCCTGGGACGGGGAACGGGAGGAAGAAGAGGGGAAAACCAGGGAGAGCACACCACCACACACGGTACCAAGGGATTTGAGAAATACCAAAGAGGGCATGAACACCCATAGTTCCTGGAGGGTAAAGGAGTTAGACTACTAAGTCTGGTATTTCCAGTTTACCTGGCAACAATTGGAATCAAGAATTGAATGAATGACCTGGTAAGTAAAAACGTATTTTGGAAGGCTCATAGTAGCTTTTTTAAAGGGAAGTCATCCTTTACAGTCCATATGAGTTCTGTGAATGACTCATGAGAAGGTGAACAAAGGAGATCCACTTTGTGTGATCTTCTATGTGAACCCTCCCCACCCCAAAACTAAAAATCCAACCAACCAATCAATGAAAAAAGCACAGAAAACAGTAAAAGCTCTTGCTAAATTCCTGTTGGTTAAAGCAGATTGTTAAAATTTACAAAACAGAATGTAAGAATGTAGGGTAAATGATCTGTTGTGGCAGTGCCGGGGCAGTCGTGGTTTGAAGCCTTTAAAATCTTTTAAGGCCTCCACTATTCAGTGTATTCAGAGGGTCTAAAAATCAGAATTTGTAAAGAAATGGTCATTTGCTGCACGTACTAAGTTACTTTAGGTAGTAAAACGGGGACTTAAAAAACTACAAAAGATGAAGACTCTTATGAGTAACTGGGTTATAACATAGCAGATTAAATTAATTTTAAATAAAAGCAAACTAATGTGAATAATGGAAGTAATTGTATATATACATACAGAGAGATTTATATATAAAAATGCAGATTGTGTACTTTGCACTCTTCCAGCTGGGAAGTTCTTTAGCTTTTACAAAATTAATGTGAAATTTGATGCCGAAAAGTAGGATGCTGGCTGATGTTCATGCCCAATTAAAATATCACTCATATGACACTGTGCAGGTGGAAGGAAGGCTGTACATGTAAGCATTCTGGAGCTTTCATTTTGTAGCTTTTGTTCTTTCTGTATATGTTTTCTTGTATATGCGATTAGGAGATTGCTAACTTGATGCATTTCCACTTATTTGAAATGGTGTAGGAAGTTAAAATTGACTATATTGCACATTAAAGAGCACTGGAAGGTGAAGTTCACTGTGGCTTGGATAGCACTGCTGGAGAGGATCCTTAGAGGATTTCATGTCCTGACAGTATTTGGTAACAAACATGCACATGGAAAACACCTCTTTTGTATTACTTAATACATATATATATAGAAATATATATTTAATATAATATGTCTTATTGTTTGTTTAAATACAGCTGCAGCTCTGGTTGGATAACCCAAAGATTCAGTTGACATTTGAGGCAACTATCCAACAATTAGAAGCACCTTATAATAGTAAGTCAAGTCTTCTCTGCCAAAACCGTACTGTCCGTATCATTGCTATTCTTTTTCAGTATTGGTTGGGGAAAGGCTGCTCAGAATCAAGAGTGGACTTCAGATGGGTCCTTTTGTTAGTGCACCTCCGTGAACGTTCCTGTACAGAGTATGCTCATGTTTCAGATTTGTCAGGTTCATTTGGTAAAGAAATATATCCCTAGTAGAACTCAAAAAAGCTGGTAAAAAGATAGCTTGTTAAAGAAGCTTCCTGTAAGTGAATTCACATGCAGCTTTTAAGGTTTGCTGTGCCTTTTTGGTGGCTTGCAGCTGTGAGATGTTCTTAATCGTAAGGTTTCTGGGAGGCATTAAAAAGTTGCATAAGACTTGACCAGAGTGGCCGTGATGGAAGGAGACAGTGAAAAGAGCGAGGAGTTACTGCTCGCAAATGTAGGCCATTCCTCCCTTCTCAAAAAAAAAAATCCCAATAAACTGAAAAAGGGTGGAGGGGAGCCACAGAGAAAGAGTAATTAAAGAAGAACGTAATGCTGAAATGAACGCAGATACACTGTCAAGTATTGCAAAATACTGAATTATTGTGTTTATAAAAATAAAAATGATAATTCAGTGCTCTAGTAATGGGTTGGCTTAATATTGGCAAACTGCATTACAGTTCGGGGTAAAGATCTCCATATTTCTGCAGTCAGTTTCAGACAAGGTGTTCTTCTGCACTAAATAAATAGAAGCATTTAATGTCCTGTAGAGCTTTTTGGACAGTGTTCAAAACTGCAGTATAGCATAGAAAACAGCAGAAAGCTTTAACCTCGCCCTTCTTCAAGAAGGTGAATTCTTCAGCAAGGCAACTAGGGGTGCAGAAAGGGAAGTGTTCAGTGTGACTTGGCTGGGTTGTTGCTGGGACACATTTGCTTGTGAATGTTTTCAGTACATACATGCTGCCAAACAAACAAGAATAAAATACAATTTTCCAGGTGATACGGTGCTTGTTCACAGAGTACACAGCTATCTGGAACGGCATGGTCTAATCAACTTTGGTATCTACAAAAGAGTGAAGCCCCTTCCAAGTAAGAAACTTGAAACTTGTTTCTAATTGGAGTTTTGTTTTATTGTTCGGTGATTTGTTAGGACAAATTTCTGAGTGCTTCTCTTAGGATTGCAATGCCAAGAAAATAAATAAAGGTGGGAAAGCCTTCTGGCTATAGATGTTCATGTGTTTTATTTTGGCATGGAGAAGCCATCTATTGAGGTAAATCACTTTGAGAGGGAAAAAGCTTGCAAATCTTCTGTAGATAATTTGATGGCTGTCACTGTTTAATGAGTTATCATTCCTCATTTGAATAACAAAAGACAGAAACAATGCAGTACTTACATCTGTTACCTGCTTATATGATGCTTGAATTTTACAACTGCTGAAGTCATCTGTCCTTTCTAGGTTTTATTCTTCTGGGGCAGGAAGAAATAAAACTATGATGCTTTGTTCCACTGTAATTAAGAAGACTCAGTTTCTTCAAACAATTTTCCTTCAGAAGTATTTTTCCTCCTGTTTTCTTCCTTGTCACAGATGTACTCTTGGTGTATTTTTCTTGTACCTGTCTCATTAAGATAAATTGTAATGTGTTTCACTGTTATCATATTATGTACATAATTACTTCAATTTTCTTTTAGTTGCTATTTGTTTTGTTAAAGCGTTAGTTCTGTCAGAGCTACTGATGAGAAGGAAGCTTCTTTTTGTTCTTGGTATCTCTTAAATGCAACTTTAATGTTATCACTTAAATTGTAGTACTGTGTGTATAGAACCTGTAGCTCGTCTTCCCCTTTCTTTAGCCAAGAAGACCGGAAAGGTGATCATTATTGGTTCTGGAGTGTCTGGGTTGGCAGCAGCTCGCCAGTTGCAGAGTTTTGGAATGGATGTCACAGTTCTGGAAGCCAGGGTATGAATTTCTGTGCTATTTTACTTCTCTATGGGAACTTTACCACATTCAGTACTGGCATATTGCTCAGTCTCCCGGCTGCACGCCTGCCATGGCTGAGCTAGTGTGTGGTTACAGGCAGCTGGGCTGTATTGCTGAATACTAAACCTGTCTTGGTAGGAAACAAGCACATCTGTTCTGACTGGGAGTTGACTAATGCTTTCTCAGGGGAGGAGTGCCTGGCCAGGTGCTGGTGTCACAGGCTGACACCACTAACAGACTGGAATCTTCTTGCTTTTGTGATTAGTAACTGATTTTTCCACTGGAAAGCAGATTGCAAGTCTGTATTTCAAGAACTTGCCCATTCAATAAATTCATTATTTGGGATTGCTGGACAAGATCAGGCAGGATTTTTTTCTTGCACCTTTAAGTCCACATTAATTGTTTCCTTGTTTATTGGTGTGTGCTAAATATAGGCTTTACAGTTATATAGAGCTACATTTTGTGATGTGGGAGCTAGCTGATTGTTCTTCTAGTAATAAGGTATTCTTTAATATCCAGCCCTAAGTGGAATCTCCTTTTTTTTTTTTTTTTTAAAGTTGAAAGTTTTCTCATATGATCTAATCAATTGAGAACAACTTCATACTCATATAAAATAAATAAATCCATTGACGAATTAAATTTATCTTACTTCCTCACTTCATTTATTTAGTATGTTTGCTTCTGACACTTTTCTGGCATGGATAAAAAACTTTAGCAGATTATTTTAATTAGAGGAATCTTTCAGGGTCTTAATTTTGCTAGCTACTGCTCTTGTTACTAGGGAGCAAGAGCTGCTGGCTCTGTGCTTCACAGGCTCCATACCACTAGAGCAGAGGAGAGCACAACGATCCCATTGTTGAGTCTGTTGCTCACCTGAAGGTATTGTGGGATTTTTCGCTTGTTTGGTTTGGTTTTTGGTTTTTTGGTTTTTTTTTTAAGCTGGAAGAAAGAGATCTGTGCTGTAACCTGGGTTTAGTTCTACTCATCTTTGTTATAACCAGTATGTAGATCTGGCAAGAGGCTGTTTTAAAATAATGCATTATTTTTCAGTCATTTTTCTCCAGTCTGCTGCATCTCTTCTTCAGTAGTCTGTAGGGTTTTTTTATTTTTTAAGGCTGTCTGGTGTTTGCGCACATGATATCAGTGATTCACGTTTCACTGATTCACATGATAGTTTGTTTGTGCCACTCATTTTCTGTAACTAATTTTAGAGTATTAGTTTACATGCTTCTGATTTGCTGATTTAATTACTAAAATTCAAAGTTACATTTTTATATTAAACAGTAGCTGTTTGGGACCTTTGCCCAATTGTAATTGATATTTCTCTGTATCATCCTGCTAGCTGGACTGAGGATAGGGAAAGGAGGATTTTTTTTTATTCCTTATTAAGTTTAAAGTGGTAGGAAAATAAGTGTCATCTTAAGTCAATGGTATGTGTCAAGAATCAAAAACTTGTATTCCTGCTTCTAAAATGGGCTGTTGACTTGTGGTTATGTTCTTGAGTGATAGCTGGCTAGCTGGCACTTCTGTGGAGTATAAGGATAATTGGCTGATAGCTTTTCTACCCCTAAAACTTAGTTTTCTCAAGCATAGCTGAATCATTTCCTGTATAGCTGTTGGATTTGTGGTAGGAAGGTTTGGTTTTAGAATTACAGTAGATCCTACTGTAGATATAGTTAAATCTGTCCAAATCAGGGTAGGCATCATTTTTTCTTTTTTTTTTTTTTTTTAAATGTGGCTTAAATATTTTATCCCTTAACTTAGGCAAATTCATTGAGATGAAGTGTTCATTTGCAGAGGTTCTTGGACAAGCGTACATTATGTTTACTGAACCTTTGGTTAAGAGAGTACGTAAACCATGTTCTCTAGAAGTTTCAGTGATTATATTTAAGTGACATGTACTGCCAAATGTTACCGGAGATTTATTATATTGTTCTTTTAAAAGGACCGAGTAGGAGGAAGAGTTGCTACCTTTCGCAAAGGGAACTATGTTGCTGATCTAGGAGCAATGGTAGTAACAGGACTTGGTGAGTTTTTCAAAAGAAAAATAAATGGGGAGGAAAACAGTGAAAGCTGTTTCAATCTGAAACCTTATTCTGTTTACTTTCACGGCCAAATAATTGGGCAGTGGTTAAAAAACTAAAAAAAAAAAGTAGATGTTCTAGTTCAGTCTCTTTGGTAGTTAACATTTTTTCATCAGTGAACCTTCAGAACAGATGGCAGCCTGGCAGCTGGGATTTTTGTTGGTGCCATAGCTGTCATTGTCACTGAAGTCATAAGGGTGCTTGTCATGTCATCAAACTATTGTAGATCCATTCTTTTTACAGTTCACTCATGCTTAGTGGAATTCTTTGCTCTTTCATTGGCATACTGTCCTTTTGTGTGTCTGTTCCTTTGCCCAGTTCCTTTAAGCTGATATCTGCATAGGGTTCCCTGCACTTGCTGAGCAAGTCTTTCTAAAGCTGCTTTATCCAGCTGCCGCTGGCCTCTGAGCTGTGGACTCTTGGTAACTCTCTTGTTGTCCCTTGGATCTTCCCAAGTATAAGCTGAAGTTGAACATGGATAAGTAGTAATGGAGTGAGGGCATTAGTTGAGTAGCTAAGAGCAAGGTAAGTAAGAGCAAATAAATAGCAAAGACCCCAAAGAGGTGGAATGTATTTTTTCACTTACACTGGAAAAAAAGGGAGGAGGGGGAATGAGGAGCAGAGCCATTCTAAAGAGAAATCCCTTCTTAAAGTCAGGATTTAAGCCCTGAAAGTCCTTTCTCTAAGTGATTTCAAAAGTAGCTGTAAAAATAATGCGAAACGAGCCATAAGAAGAGCTAAGAAGATGGACAGGTATTAGTGTGGAATACCCTTCAGTAATGCAGTGAAATGAAAAAATATTAGAAAACCTAACTGAGTTTTACTGACTGCCAAAACTTACTGTTTGTCTTTATTAATTGCATACAGACACTGTTTCCAGACAAAGAGTATTGGAGTTGCACAGTCCTGATAAAACAGATTTAAGGTTGCCCAGTGAAAGACTGTAATATTTTCATATTTAATTCATCATGTCTGTTTCCTTTCCAAAAGAATTTACCCTTTGCCTTGAACAAGGCAGCATATGCTATGGAGAAGGAAAGATTCCTGTAGTGAAAGAGGTGGTTTGAAGGTCACCCTTCATATTTCTGAATCCGGAGCAGATGTGAGGAGGGAAGGCTACTGAATGGGTTGGGCTTGTGGTTTGAGAAGGTGAAAGACTGAAGTTTTGGGGTCTTACCTGGTTTTGTTAGTAAACTGTAGAAGAACTAAAAATTTTAGTAGGTTCTTGAACTTGAAACATTAATTTATTGAGACTTACTTCAAAACTCTGTTCTGCTTGTTCAGTCACCTCTTTAAAGACAGCAAGGTAGGTAAGGTGGCTGAACTGCCCCCTCTTTTGAGCTCAGGCTCTGGGTTTGATTGGATTACAAAATCAGAGAACATTGGGAAGCTAGATCTGAAAATCTTTTCCCAAAGTTAATTTCGTGGCCCATGTTGCCTCTTCTGTATGTCATTTCTTGTTTGTGTCCATCCTTTTTCTTTTTTCTGCTGTCCGTACAGAGGCTTTGAAGTTTAGTGATTCTGGATGCTTGAAGTCAATGCTTTCTGCTTTTCTCATGTTTCTAAGTAGAATCACCTAGATTGTTTTCTTGCCTGTTTAGTTACATATCTTCCAGGTACAATTGGTGTACATGGTTCATCTTCATAGATTGTATTCACAGATGTAACTTCTTGGAATTCCACTAAGATTTTAGAGACTGAATTCTTCAGGTTCCAGCTCCATGCCACCGTACTTTCAAAAGCTCCTGAAGTTACTGTGCAGCTGTGTGAGCTTTCCTTGGGTTTTCAAACACTGTGCTTGCAAAAATTTTGAAGATAAGTTTATAGCTATAAACTCTGAATCGTACTAAGCTTGCTGCCACCCTAGGACTCTGCTTTTATAAGCAGCCCTTTTTACATATGGTCCCTTAAGAGTTGGTGGGTAGAGTTTTTTTTCGTGACTGTTGCAAGAATTGCTGCAAAGAGTAGACCTTTGGCAGTGTTACTATGGTGGAACGCATTTTGCACTGGAGTTGGTGTGTTTAGTATCTGAAATAGCTTGAACTGTGGATTTTTTACTTAATCGCAGACAAACTTTGCAGGCATACTCATGTTAATTGTACAAAATGTTTTCCAGGAGGAAATCCCATGGCTGTGGTCAGCAAACAAGTGAATATGGAATTGGCTAAGATCAAACAGAAATGCCCACTTTATGAAGCAAATGGACAAGCTGTAAGTCTGATACTGTTTTCATGAACCTTTTGAATAGAAATAGTATCTTAAGTGTATTTGTTACCGGTTAGTCTAGCACAAGGTAACTTCCATGAAGTGGGAGAGGGAGTATTGAAAGTGTGTGTCCATTTTTAGGCAGTGTAATAATATTCTAGTATATCTGCACCTATTCTTCTAAAACCTGTCCTTTCCACGTGAGTTTTTAACTTTGAATTTCAGCGATGTTGTGGAAGCTAAGTTCCTATTTGTTCTTCCCAAATTCATTACTGTTTTTCCTTAGAGGGTTGTCTGTCTTGCTCGTCTTTGAAACAGATGTCTGCTGTGCTGGTACTCCAGCTTTTGCTGTTGTTGCTGTTATTTTTCCCTGAAATAAGCTCGTTCTGGCTGTTCTACTTATATGTTACTTTTTAAAGAATTGACTAACTAATGCTAGCTGGTTGAATGCATGCCACAGTTCAGCAGTAATGTTCTAGAGCTGGGATTCACAAACTTAGATTGATTTCTTTCTGCTGTAACGTTAAGGAGTGCTGTTAGAGGTAAACATGATGGATGCTAGTTTAGTGCTGAATCTCACACGTGTATTGACTGGAAGTGTTCCTATCTCCTGAATCTTAAAACTTGGTCCTCAGAGTAGACAGATGAGGATACTGAGCTTCTCTTAGAGACCTGAAAAAGTGATTCTTGGCACACACCTGTTGTAACCTGACACCTGCAGCTTTTCTTACTGCACATGAGTGAATAGGGTGTTACAATAAACTCAGGGAAATCTACCAAGGCATTGTAGTCAATTCTAGCAGTCAGTGCTCTCCCTGTGAAGCCTGTCCTGCCTGTACCATGCCTGCCTCTGCACTGCTGTGGTTCCCCTCTCCCAGCTGTTTTCCGCCTCGGTAGCTTGCAGTGGGGAACCCTGTCCCTGTGCAATTTGAAGAGGCTCCTTCAGTTAACACCATCCAATAAGAAAAACATTTCAGCTACTTTGCACTTTATTCCATGCTTTTATTGTCCCAATGAAGCACTGTGATGCCTGCAGCTTGACCACGCAGCTTTCGTCCAGTAACCCGCTCCCTTCTGTTGGCAGTACGCAGCAGGTAGATCACATGGATCTAGCAAAGCCCGTGGGGCATATGCAGCTCCTGTGGTCTAGGAATTTCTCTTGCTTATCAGATATAGGCACTTACAGAAGCAGCCAGTGGGAGCAGAGTGTTTGTCTGAAAAGGAATATTCCTTCTGATCACTCTGTAGTGTTTCCTGTACTGCAGTCAAATGCTACTTATCCTGGGTTGAGTATTGTCTTGGTGACTATGTAATGAACCAGAATGCTATTCTTTTGCTTAAAAATAAATAAATATGTAAGATTGCCTCTGTGTGCTCCTTGTTTCCTAGCATGTCCGCCATGTATAGCTTCTGGAACATTTGACTAAACTATCCAAATTGAAGCCATTTTGACCATGACAGATAATTAGGAAGAGAATTTGTGGTGTGAGTAATGAAGATTAAAATATTGGTCATCTACCACCTGGATACCACAAATGTCAAAATACAATCTTGATTATGTGACATTCAGTCTCTGTGCATCTATCTGTCACCACCATATCTCTGTATTGCCTGTAACTCATGACTATCTAAACTGTTAAAGGTTGTCACTTCGTATGATAAAGAGTAAATGAAAATGGAAGCTCTAGAAAGAAAATTTGAATTCGCTTGCTCAGATGATTGTGGTTGTACCTGAAAGCTGTGTTGCTTATTTTGTCTTTCTCTTGTTTTCACTTAAGATACTCCATGATGCTACTACACCAGGGCAGTTATTTCACTAATCTTTCCTTTCCTTTTTTTAATGTGGCTGCACTTCTTCCTTTGATTATTAGCACTGCTAAAAATTAAATGCTGATTATCTATTTCTGCAATATTTTCACATCTTTAGTACTTTGGTATTCACTTCACTGTATAAAGTTTATCCTCAAATAGCTGTCAGGCTGCTTCTGTTGTATTTTTTTCTGCTGCAATTGCTGAAAAGACACTATCAAGGTACTACTTTATAAACAGTGAAAAACAGCTGAAATCGCTTTCTACAGGATATGCTTCTTCCAAAGGTGCATTTGCATTGGGTTACTAATGAGTATCAGGCAGGTAACTTCCAGGTACCTTTTTAGGGAGCAGAAGTTTTTCTCACCTTGCCAATAGAGTGCCTACTAACTTGATAGTGTCCCTTTGCGTTTTCCTTTCAACTTGTCCCTGAGCCTAAGTCCATGCATTGCCCCACTCCTCCTCAAAACCTTCTCGAGTGATGTGCACCAGTAGCAGCCAAGAGCACAGCCTATCTTGTCTCAAATAAAAGCACTCATGTTCCACCTCTCCCTGTGCCATTTTGGCAGACTTCATGGTGCTTGACAGGAGGCAAGTTGTTGCTTTTAAATTAACTAGGAATTCACCAGCCTTCCAGGGAAGTATCAAAGATCTCCTTGAACAACAATATACATCAGATAATAATCTGGACATCTAAAACAGAGAATGCATCTAGAAATGTAGGGACAAGTAATAATCAGATGTCCTTCATACCTTGGCTACTGTCTTGATGGCATTCCGCATCTACACAAGTATCTTTTTCAATAGTTAACTGCTCCTGTCAGTCTGTCCTTTTCTTCACTATCTGGATTTTATTGAAGGGAAAAGTTCATAAGAGTCACACACTGAGAGTACATCCTCATCGTTAAGCCATGCACTGAAGGCATAAATCTTTCTCACTGCTCATAACAGTATGACCCAAGATTGAGCAGTTTTAAACCTTCAGTTATCACTCCTCTGAAGTGTGGTTATTATTTTAGTCTTTACCATGGTGTTACCTAATTAGGAAAGACTCCTTTCCAAGGAAGTGAAGATGGAATCAAAGTCTCTGCATATAGGGTGGGCTCTTTATGATTGCATGTTTCAGATACTTAATTTGTGGTGAGTTGGTTTCCTCCAAAAATTTACTCATTTAAGAGTTCTGAATACTCTTTGGGAAGTTCTACTGCCTGTACAGCTACCTGAGCTTCTGAATGAGGTACTGATGTCAGCTGTGAAAAGGTAGGCAATATGAATAGCAGAATGTCATTTCTCTTCCTTTCTTCGCCCTAACTTCATGTTGCTGGGAAGTGTGCATTCTGTAATGCCATCTTCAGTTTGTTGTCTACCAGGATCAGCATGTCCTTTTCTTCAGAGCTGATACCCAACAGTCATTCCTCAGCCTGCCTTGATGCATGGGAGGTATTCCTCAGTTTTAAGGCTTTGCCTTTGAATTTCCTGGGTTTTTTGTCAGTCCATTCCTCCAACTTGTTGAGATTACACTGATCGAAGAAGAGACTGGGGAGACCTGGGAGCAGACCTTATCCATAAAGTCTGAGGCACAGAGGAATTCAGTGCTTTAGCCTTTTCCATATCCATTACCACTAGGTTCAACAGCAGGTCTGCAGTCTGCATTATCCTTCCTTTTTTCTACTGTTGTGTATGTAGAGAGCCCTTCTTCTTGCCCTCCTACTTCCAGCATCTGAGTTTCAGCTCTGGCTGACTTCTGTTTTTCCAGTGCCACCTCTGCATGCTTGAACAATGCGACTTCATCACAGATGACTTGTGTAATAACAGATGCTTAAGCTGGAGCTTGGAAGATGAAACTTTTATGATAAAAGTGGTGATCATCAGTTTCTTATGATCTATACGCATCTTATGATATGTACAAAGAGATGAAGTGTGACTATGAATTGTGAAGCTCGATGTTTCAGCCTGGAAAATGCCAGACAAGAAAGACTGACAGAACTGGAAGATAACTATTGGCACAAGAATGAGGGGCCAGCCACAAAGTGGAAGAGGAATCCTACTTAGAGCAATGAGATACTGATACAACTTCCCAGTCAACACAGTATACTTTGAGTTAGGTGTGAATAACAGTTGGAAAAGAGGCATCTGATAGAGTTATGGCAATAGGCTTAGCACTGTTACCAGCATCTCAAGCTATTTTTGTTCTGATGGCAGTCATCCAAGAGCTTTCCCAGTCTTTTTGAAGTGTATACTTTTTTTCTCATTTTCATGCTGATCTTTCTCCTTTCCCTTTCCCAGTGTTTTCTCTGTATCCTTTGTTTAACCTGGACTGCATTTAACAGATGTTAATACCATGGGATGGTTGCTCTTTTCAACACATGCAGCCGTCATCACCTAACAGATATTTCCATGCTGGCAGCAGCACACGCTGTTTAAATGAGTGTCTTCAGTACAGTCAAACACCACCATTCTGGAAGTGTCCTGCAGTGATTCCTCCGTCATCCTGGAAAAGCTGGATTGGTAGTTCTTAGTCATGCTGACCACTCTAAAAGATAAATTTCTGTCTGTTACCTCACTGTGCGATGACAGGCCTTCTAAAGCTTTGTGATGGCATAAAACCATCCTACCATCAGAGTGGTCCTTTGTCACATTGACAAGCTTCTGGAGCTTTGATGAATACACCTTCCAGTAAGGAAATCTTCAAGTGCCCATAAATTGGTTTGCTTTCCTCATGCAAGAGAGGTTGGTTGTCACCATGATTTTCCAGCTTTTCTTGTAGCTCTTTGGCCAGTCATCCTGGCAAAGTGACTTTGTGTTGTACAAACCTTGGTGTCTCACCATTTGGGAATATTAGATTTCTTTTTATGAGGGCTATTCTCAACTACGTTTTGTTGCGCTATTGAAGTGTCGCTCTAGGGCATGTGATACCTTTTTGTTTTGAACACTGCTCTAAGAGTTTCTCTGCACCTTGCTTTTCTCTTTTCTCTTATCTGGGGAATGGTAGCATTTTGAGTTTGTTATCAGGTGATGTGAATTTAGACTGCGCTAGAGATTGTAATCTGTGTCATTGTTATGGTTTCTTTTTAAATTTTCTTTGTACTACTTGAGTGTCTTGTCTCTGAGGCTTTGAGCTTTGGTGACCTATATATTTCCTTTTTTATTTATGAATAGGTTATTAAGAAGAAAGTTTGTTCTTTTGACTCCTAGGTTCCAAAAGAGAAAGATGAAATGGTGGAGCAAGAATTTAATCGTCTGCTGGAAGCTACCTCTTATCTCAGTCATCAGCTGGATTTTAACGTTCTCAATAATAAGCCCGTCTCCCTAGGTCAGGCTCTGGAAGTTGTCATACAGTAAGTGACTTCTCTCTTGTGGTAGGCTTTCGTATTTTGTGGAAGATTTTCCAAAAGATACTTGAAACAATTGTGATGCTCCTAGGGTAAGCATTGCCCAATTAATACAGCTCTTTGGTCTCTGTTGAGTTCTTGTTTGTGTATGTGTTTCTCGTTTATTGAAGCAAAATATACTAAAGATGGTTAAAGGAGCAAACATCTTTTCTTGAAGGCTTCCTGAAAATCACTACTACAGTAATTGATAGTAGATAATTCACTTAGTATGAATTGGTGTATGTACAGCCCACTCAGGCTACTTGAAAGTTGATGGTATTTGTAATACACCTTTTAACAGTAGTAGGTAACTTCAGACTCATGTTTAGCGGGTAAAATATACTTTATTTACAGAAACCTGTATTAATTTTCTAATTGTCATAAGAGTGTTTACTAAAAAATCCCATCATGTGCTTTTATTGCATTACACTAATTAGATTGTGATAATGAGTTTTCTCAATAATGTGAGGATTTTATGCTGAACTGAGTCTCGCTTCTTACCTTTTCCAGATTGCAGGAGAAGCATGTAAAGGATGAGCAGATTGAACACTGGAAAAAAATTGTGAAAACACAGGAGGAATTGAAAGATCTTCTTAACAAGGTCAGATCATGACATTTAGAGCAAGAGCACTGTCTTTATCAGGAAGTGGCAAAATGTACAAAAGCTTCCATGGAAAAATATCAGAAAGTTGCCATTAATGCTGTTCTAAAATGTATCTGTTCATTTGAGATTTGCTTAGGAGCACTGTTATGACAAAGGAGTCTCCATTTTTGAGGAGAAGCACATAAGTGATTAGGCAGAAGATTGTCAAGAAGACTGTAAAACATAAATATGGGAAAAGAAAGGGAGAGGACAGACCTAATATAACAGTGTTGTGTCATAGCTTCCCTCAGAAAGGTTGATAATTACTGAGGCTTTTGAGGTAAAAAGTAAACATTTTGAAAATACGTTGCAACGTATTTTGGAAGAAATCAATGATGTTAGGTTTAAGCCATATTACTTTAGGGTTGGTGGTATTTATTGTGGTTTCTTGGAGGTAGAATTGCATATGTAAGTAACATCTGCCAATACCAGGAAATGTCTTTGGTGTAGTGGCATAGTTTGAGATGAATATTAATTTCACGCAGGAACTTGCATGAAATCTATCTTCCCTCTTTCTTTTTTTTTCTTTTTCCTTTCTTTCTCCCTGTTAATATTCCACCTGAAAAAGATGGTGAATTTAAAAGAGAAGATTAAAGAACTTCATCAACAGTATAAGGAAGCATCAGAAGTGAAGCCACCTCGGGATATTACAGCAGAGTTCCTTGTGAAAAGCAAACACAGAGATCTGACTGCTCTTTGCAAGGTAAAGTGTGATGTACCTACAGCACTTTAGTGGCTTCTGAGGGCTTCAGCAGTCAGATAAAATTAGCCAATAGAAATGTTTCCACATCTCTCACCCCAATTCAGCACTCTCAAGAGAACATGGTTGATGGTAACTCTTGGTTGTAATGTGAAAACAGGGCTGCATTAAGTACCTTTAGATACCCATCCTTTCATGGTTCACAATGGAGAGTAATAACATGTTGAAGGCTCAATTTTAGGTAACTGTGCTAGCTCATGTCAGACAGCATTTAGTGTTTTGAAGGCTAAATTTTAGGTCAGTCTTTAGTACTGCTAGGTCTCACAAGTCTGGAAATAAAATCTGTATTTGGAGAGAGGTGCTCTTTCTCTAAGATTAAAAAGGCAGTTTCCTGAATAAAAGACTTCTTTCTATCCAAAAGTTACCATTTACAGAGTTCTGTCTTGACAGGCAGAGTTAGTTCCCCCCTCTGTGTGTATTTTGATGTAGAAATACGCCTTAGAAAGGAAACCATAGAAACTGTTCTTTCCATGATAGTGAAAGACACCTTGCCTAGCCCAGGTCAGATGAAACCAAGGATCATTTTCAGCTGCTTGTTCAACAGAAGATAGGTACCTTTATTTGGAAGCTCGGTGTGTTTGTGTATGCGTGAGTAGTAGCTCTCTGTTTTGTCACCAATGAACAGCTTTGTGCTCTTGTCGCTGTTATTGGACACTCCAAATTATTCTGCCTTGAAGGAAAAGGATTGTTGTCTGAAATAAGAAAAACAAACAAAGCAAAACTCTGAAAGAGGCTTGAATTCGATCATGTCTTTGCCTTTTGCATGACTGCTGCTGCTTTGGAAATTTCTGTGTTTGATATTAACTATAATCTCTTAAGAGAGAAAAAAGAATAGATACAACATTTTGTGCATTATGAAAAAGCTCTCAGTAGCATAGGAACCCTTGAAATTCCAAGATTGTAATGGACCTTCATGTTCTTCAGATCTGAGTGTATAAATTCTTGAAATATTAGCATACTGATATTTTCTGTGGTGTGGCATAGACTTCTGTACATTTGAACAGCAGATGGGGAAAGTATGGTGGGTTAGAAGTTAAAAAAAAAATAAAGAACTTGATTTAGATTCCACCAAAACAGTGAATCTTCCACTGATTCTTCTAGAGATTAGGTCTAGTCTGGTGCTATATGATGTCTTTAAGTTCTTTTACACGTAAACTGATTTTAATGTTAGCTTTTAATCTTATTAGGAGTATGATGAATTGGCAGAAACACAAGGAAAGCTGGAAGAGAAGTTACAAGAACTTGAAGCCAATCCACCAAGGTAAAGATAAAAACTATAAAAATACTTGGGAAAGCAGGATTTTTACTACTTTTCACTGAGTTTCAAAAATGCTATGGTATACTTTCTTTCAATTATGGTGATTTAACGGGTTGGGAAGGTACAAACATTAAGTTTCAGTTTCTTCAGCTTTAGAACTCATCTTTGAAACTCACCAGCTTTAGAGGTGACTCAGACAAAAAAGGTGGTTCTTAGCTTGGGTGCATTTCAGTAGAAATCCTTCCTGTAACCAGTGCCTGATCTCAGGAAGCCTTTGAGGTTCGAAATTCCTGTCAATAATGATTAGCATACCGATCTTGCTTATTTTGGCAGAATATTATTATTTTGTGCCCTGTGATTATACTAGGTTTTTATTTGTCATCTTTATACATGCTACTTAAGCTAGTATTTATATAATTTTTAAATTTCTATTTCAAACTCTACTTTGAAAATGTGAATTCGCTGGGTTTTGTTAGTCAGCTTTCATGAAGGAGGTCCCGATGTTTGAAACGGGATCTGCTTGTGTTCTTTTTAAATTTTTTTTATTTATCCACTCAGTAGGGACTCAAAAAAAGATTGTGAATAGATTTTCAAAAGCAGTGCATTTGCAACATCCTGCTCTAGCAAACTAAATGACTTTGTATTATGTTTGGTTTTTTTTCTAGTGATGTTTATCTGTCATCAAGAGACAGGCAAATACTCGACTGGCATTTTGCAAACCTAGAATTTGCTAATGCTACACCCCTGTCTACGCTTTCTCTGAAGCACTGGGACCAGGTAGCCAATCAATGTATTCGTTCAGCAATACGCTGAAAGCTTAAGCTATATTTATTTCATTCTCATGGAAGCTTCTCTATGTTAACAATTTCTAAACAGTTACGTCCTATCTGCTTTTATGCAGATACTGAGCTCTTACGCGATTATTATTTGCTGATCAAATTCCAGACAGCTTTTTGTTAGTGCCAAAACAATATCTAATAAAACTGTCTACTGAAAGTTCCTGTACTTATTACTTGACTAATAAACAGAAAGCATTTTGAATTTATTCAACTGACTCTTTGAATAAGTTTTTGAAAAAATGTTGCCATTGTGTAGAGTTGCTGATTATTTTCTATTTAATTACATGATTTCATTATAAGTGCCTGCTTTTTATGCATCTTCATTTTAGGATGATGACTTTGAATTCACTGGCAGTCACTTGACTGTGAGGAATGGCTATTCCTGTGTGCCTGTAGCCTTGGCAGAAGGGTTGGATATTAAATTAAACACAGCAGTTCGACAGGTTCGCTACACAGCATCAGGTAAATGAAAACACCTCCTCCGGAAAATTGTTCTGAGGGAGCGTGATCATAGAAATTAAATTTCAGTGCTTCTGGAAGCAGACGTAAAGATTGATCTTGTAAAAACCCTCCCGTTGCGTGTTTTGGGTTAGACAGCCACTTTTCTTACTGTGATGAATTGTATAGGAATCTGTTAGGGATTAATAGATCTTTAATGTTTTTTGCTTATTTTTGTGGCTGGTTTGATGCCGTGCTTTTCGGTTGTATTTACTGATGGACAAGTTCACATTTGTTCTCCCATTTCTCTACTTCACTGACTCAAGCCTTTGAAATAAGAGGTCTTGGACTGCTTAAGACTTGGTGCCAAAGGATCTCGTATTAGAAGTATAAATTAATGTAATATGGACTCAAATGGAAGGAGTACATCTTTTTGTTGTTCTTGAAAACATTGGATTTGGGAAACTGTCAAGTGGGAGAGCAACTCAGTGAGAGGCTCACTCTCTACTTGCTATTTATTTATGCATATATTTAAATGTCATTTACTGGCCTAGATGAACCTTTAGGCTTCTCCAGTATGGCCATTTTCAGATGCTGTATAAACTTGCAGTTTCTGGAACTGAGCTATGTGGCCAGTGACATTCTCTTGCCTGCAAGTTAAGTAATTGTTAATGTAAAGCTGTATCCATAAACAAAATGTTTTCTGATGTGGATATGTTTTTATGGTTGCTTCTTTCATTTTTAATCCAATGCTCTTACCTCCTAGCCTATTAAATAATTGGTTTTCTTGCTCGTTTCCAGGCTGTGAAGTGATAGCTGTAAATACCCGATCTACTAGCCAGACTTTCATTTACAAATGCGATGCTGTGCTGTGTACTCTTCCCTTGGGAGTGTTGAAACAGCAACCTCCAGCAGTGCAGTTTGTGCCGCCTCTTCCTGAGTGGAAAACTTCCGCGGTGCAGCGTATGGGATTTGGCAACCTTAACAAGGTGACTTGGTCATTGAGGGAACTGCAGCAGTTGCAATACGTAGAATCTGAAATGTGTATGGAATACATATGGTGGATGAGAGGATGAATGTTTTTTCCACTGCTCTTATGCTAGATTTTGATGCTGAAAATTAGCTGAAGGACTGTAAGGACCTCTTCTTTGTTTTCCACACAATTTTTAAATAGTTAAATATCAGAAGTAGGTTGACTCAGTGTGTCTGCTGTAGCTTGTTAATGTAAACTATGAGAGCATGCTAACCTGTGGAAGGCAGTATAGGTATACATCTTTATGTATTATGTATACGCAGTATACATTCACCAGATTTTCCTTTCTTTGATCTTTCCAGGAATAAATATCAATGAGTGTAATTGCCTTTATTCTAATTTTTTCTGTGCACTTCTCCTAATTCTTGATTCTTTCTTTTTCTAGGTTGTGTTGTGTTTTGATCGTGTCTTCTGGGATCCGAGTGTCAATTTGTTTGGTCATGTTGGTAGCACTACTGCCAGCAGAGGAGAACTTTTCTTGTTTTGGAACCTGTACAAAGGTAGCTGTGGTGCATGTCTACTTTTGCCAGTGTCTTATTTGTGTAGTTTAAGATCTAAAAAAGAGCACTTTTTATGATGCTATTAGTGTTCATATATGGATATGATAAGAAGATAGTACTTGTAGGAAGACAAATGGAAGCAGAAAGCACCACTGACTTGCAAAGTGTTCTGTAGTAAATTAGGGCAGAACATGGACAATTAGAATCATAGAATTATGGGTAAACCCAATTATGGGTTTACTAATGATGAATTCCAGGCTATGTCTGTTAAATTGCATTCCTAGCTATCTACTGTAACACTTGCATTTTTATAGGCCGCTTTATTGTCTTGCACCTTGGTGAAGTTGTCCTGCGACTTACTCAGTGTTATCTTGGTTACTTCCGTTAAACACCTATGCAATTGCCATTGGTATTCTGAAAAACTTAACTTTTTTATTTTTATTGTGCTATATTAAGAAGAAACCCCGAAAGCCTAATCTAACATGTTTATATAGTGTTTTGGAAATGCAGTGAATAACATGTTTTCTGTTTGCCAGAGAGGAGTGTTGTCTTAATTAAGTATCTGCTTTCTCAGGAGGAGGTATTTAGTTCTCCAAGAAAAGGGTGATTTGTCTCTGCAGCTTTTCTGAATTAAAAGCCATTTCTTATTTCATAAGTCTCTTTGAAATTGAGTTTCTCTCTGGCCGTGTGGAACATTGAGCTCTTCCCTCGTTTCACTAACCTTCTCATGCAAATGGGACTGGTGTCCAATGGAGGCTTGGTTTTGAAACCCTCAGCTTTCTGGATGTTTTTCAAGTTGAACTGACAGTCTGAAGCCAGACCTCTTTGAAGGGGCTGTCTGTCTAATGTGGGATGATTTGATAACAGTAGATGAGCCCCTTTGATCTGCGACCTCAAGTTCTTTCTGGTACAGGTGGCTTTGCTGCAAACTTAAGTGTCTAGGAACTAACCAAGAAAACTTTTTTTTTTCAGATGTAAGGGTTGCTGTTGACTTGTGTATTCTCTTACACAGCTGAGTTGCCGAACTCAATGCTTGTAGGTTATCCTGCTTCGATTTCTCAGGGGGGTGCAGCACATTCTTTAGAGAGCAGTGAACACTCAGACTTCAGTGGAGCAGACTAGAGGCTTTGTGATAGCTCCATTCCTCTTGCTGAGCGTTACTGTTCCAGCTTGATGAGCTGCAGACCTGTCCCGATGGTTAAGATGCAGTGTGCCCTGCAGGAAAGCCAACCTGTGGTGTCTCTAGTTTATTAAACGGGTGACCTTGGTTCCTGTTTTGAGTAGCAAAGCGACTATGACTGTAGACAGTGGGTCTCAGACGGACAGATAATTTTTAACTCCTCTTTAGAAGTGGCTTAAGTAGGCAAAAGGTATTGCTCTGCCTGTTTCTACAGCTGGACTTTGGCACTAGTAGTTTTGTTCCATTTGCAGCTGGTGTCTGTCACAAGAGGTTGTCAGAAGATACTTTCAGTAAGCATACTGGTTCTGTTCATTGCCATGTATCATACTAAAAGAAAAGATGTATATACAGTGAGCATACTCAGTGAGTTATTTCTCTTGCAGATGACCCTTTAAAGTACCAGTGGGTTTTCTTCCACTCTGTCATAGGCAGGCCAGGTTTTTCTTTTAACTGGAGAAATTTGCTGCACAAGGAACATGCCTTTCTAGAGTATTTAATTCTTAAAATGTCTGATAATAACTGACTGAAGAAATGCAAGTTACGAGCCTTGAATAACAGGGCTGTTTGTATATCTGCTTTTGTCGTTTTAACATGGCTTGCTCCTGCTGTGCCATGCTGGTGGGTTATTGTCACGTATTAGACGTGTAGATGCACTTCAAGGTGGATACACTCCTCAGCACAGGGTAGAGGAACTCCTGGCAGAAGCACTCAGTGTTTTCTGAAGTCTACATACATTTCAGTTTCTGTTTTCCTGCCTGGCTCTTCTGTTTTTCCTAGAGACCTGATGAAAAAGATGAAGCACCTTCTCTGTCATAGATTTATGGTTACTCACTGATCTCTGGCTAAACCACATCCTCTGCTTGCTGTTTGGTGTCCAGGCTCAGTAAACATCTCTGCCTCAAGGAGAGATTTTTTTTGTGGAGCACTGACACATGCCCATCATGCATGAAGCTTTTCTGAGCAGCGCTTCGGTATTTGTGTATCAAAATAGTCACTATAGCCTTCTGGCTTGCTGTTACAGTTCTCGATTAATCCAGGTGACTTATCAGCAACATTTTCAGGTCTGGATAAATGCTTACAAAACAGGGTCTCATGCCTGGAAAGGCAAGATTTCCATAAAAATACGTTGGAGTTTTCCGAATACAAGTTTCCGTGAACAAATTCACTGGAAGCCGCGTTTTCACTGAATTCCACTGAATTTTTAGGATTGGAAGGGACCATAGAGATCATCTAGTCCAACTCTCCTGCTGAAGCAGGATTGCCTAATCCTGCCTAACTACATATTTTGAATATGTAGTTGTTCCATCAAGAAAAATATGTTGACTGAATAATTGCCGAGAAGTTCAGGTATCTCATTGTGTCAAGGATGGCAAACTGGGAAGAACTTTGTGGCTCAAATGACAAAAAAAAACCCAAACCCTCCCAATGCCTATGGATCACGGGAAACCAGTTATTTGTTCTTTTCTGCAATTGTTTGAAAGACCAGGCTTGATCTTTCAATAAAATGGTGTTTAGCTAGGGGAAAAATCCTGTATTTCTTCTCACTAATAATCTGCTTCTGGTTCCAGAGGTCCTGCATATTGAAGTGTCTGTAATTGTATCTTGAGTAGTGCGGTTACCTTTGTAATAGTAACAGCATTACTAGTCTAACTTCTTCAGAATTTCAAAGACTTCTGATTTTAACCAGAATATATTATTGATTCTTCCAGCCTGTGTATCACAACTGAACTTCAGCCAGTTTTCTTTAAAGATCAGTAAATTGATGGGAATGTATGTCAGGAGATCTGTCTATATACGAGGATATAAGGAATTCATCATTCATTTTGGAAACTGGTACAAAAGTTAAAGCTGAATTTTTAACAAGGACTTAATTTCCCATTTCAATATGCTTGATGTCTCTTTCTAGCTGTAGTATTTCCTTTGCTAAATTTAGGAGTTCATAGGAGTTAGTCCCCAGGAGCAGTAGGAGGTGGCTCGGCATTGCGACAGGGACAGCCTCAATCCCTCTTAGCCAGGAGACCTTGCAGTCCCGTGTGCTTCCTGGTCACAACAAGGTATGCCGTGACTTGCAAATAGTTTAGGATAAAGCAGTGGGTACTGTTGCTTTGCAGGCTTGGAGATGTTTCTGCCCTGGCAAGAGGAGGAGAAGTGTTTTCCTCATCTGTGCTTGCGGCAGCATCACATGGCAGGTTGCCCAGGGCAAGCGGTCCGGGGCTTCAGCCACGATGCTTTTGAGTTGGGATCAGGATGGGGACAGAGAGGCTTGAATTCAGCCTCCTTTGGCCAACAGGAACTCTTCACCTTCTCCGTGCAGGGTTTGATGGTGGAAGTGCTCAGTGCCGACCTCTGATGAGAGTACACTCAAATCTCAGCTGGGGGGTTTGTCTGGGAGGAACATGGGGTCAGACAGGCTTTGCGGTGCTCCTTTGCTTTATGTAGCATCAATCCAACTACCTTAAAAACAGAGAGCTTCTAGGGTGAGTGCGGTCCTTGACCTGGTACAATCCATGTGGCCAAATCCTGAGCACCTCTGGCTGGCAGATGCTTTGCAGTTTTGTGAGCCACTGCAAAAAAAAAAAACAACAAACAACCAACCAAAAAAACCCCAAACCAAACAAAAATACCCACCAAACCATGCTGCTTTAATTATCCTAATTTTTTTTAATGGATGTCACTTCCCTGTCCTGGAACTTGCTGTCATTTCCCATGTGCTGCTCCATGGACAGGGCACCTCATCAGCCTGGGAGCTGCCGTCCTTGCATGGAGGGTTTGAACCTGCTCCCAGGTTTCTCTGGGTTGGACTGACAAACATTTGGGATTTTTTTGATAAGGATTTGGGCTCTGACCTCTGAGGCACCAGGTGCTTGATGTTTCGGCCTAGAGGGGATTACAGAAACATAACAAGCTGGGGAAATTGAGGGGTCTTCCAGCTGGGTTTTGAGTTAGGAATCTCAAGGAAGAGCCCAGTTCCCTCACAAAAGTCTTGGGATAGTTGGGGAAGATGGAAAGTTGGAGCTCAGTAGACACAGAGTACAAGAGTAAGACCAAAGCACCAAAGGCTCATGGTTTGGGCTGGTTTTGGGGTCTATGCTTGTACACTAATCTTCGTTTCATCTCAGATCCAAGATATTGAAAGCAGACCCTTAAAAATCTGACATACTTGCTTATTCTGTTACTGTTCCAGTTGTCTCCATTGGGTCTTGGCAGGTGTCATAGTGAATAGACACCCCCATGGCTTTGGCTACAAAGCAACCACCTTACTCTGCCCTTATGTGCAGAAGCAAAGGCACAACCTGGGTTTTATACCTCCTCACCCTTATCCATCTCCCTCACCCTGCCATCTTTCCATAGTTTGCAGGGACAGGGCTCCAAATTGATAGCAAGAGCTTTGGAGACCCAAGGGATGGCAAAGCAGAGATGCCCTAACCATCAACCCAAGAGCTTGTGGGCTTTGTCCAGAAGTCTCATGGCTGAACCTGACGTGAGTTGGACAGGGCTTTGAGCAACCTGATCTAGTGGAAGGTGTCCCCTGCCCAGGGCAGGAGGGTTGCAGCTAGATCATCTTTAAGGTCCCTTCCAACCTAAGCATTCTATGATTCTATAAATATCTCCAGGAAGAGAAAGATCAGCTGAGAGTTTTCATTAAGTAACCCTGCTCAGGTCTGAGTCACTTCTTGTAAATGCATGTTTCTTGGCATTGGGTTATTTTGGTAGCTATTCTATACTTACCTAAGATTTTCCTTGAATTTGTGACCAAAAATGCTTAGTCTTACTATGGGTAGTCAGAGGTAAAATGACCTCATTTATTTGTATATCCTATAATCACATTAACACTTGCCATCACAGCATCACATGGGCAGCTGAGCTATTTGTGGATTTGACTTCTGAATTCTTCTCACAATTGCTGCTTTTCTGGATATTGTTCTACTGTTCATAGTTTCCTCTCCATTGAGATTATTTAAGGTGAATGTGCATTGGTAATGAAGAAATCTGGATAGTTTGTATGAGTGAAGTACTTATACAGGTAACTTAACTGCTATGCTGGTAATAATACCTAAATTAGATTGTTTGGAAGGTATTAAGTTCCCTTAAATGTAGAACAGATGACTGTTAAATCCCAGTGGAAACTCCTGTGTCAAACAAGTGGTGTCTTTAGTAAAGAAAACCTTTCCTCTCTTCTCCATGCTCCGCTTCTTAATCTGTGTATTTAATTTCTCTTGATAATTCTAAATAGTACCATAGCATATATTAATTCATTTTCCTTTTGGTAATTTGACATGATGGTGGAAGATTTAGGACTTCTTTTGTTGGATTTGTTTAGTTTTTAGCCTCATGACTTAGCTACAGATCCGTGCCTATTCAAGTCCAACTTGTCCATTTAAAATGTTTGATTTCAACAATTCAGTTGTTTTTCTCTCTTCTTTCCCACCCTCTCTCAGCACCAATTCTGTTGGCCTTGGTAGCAGGAGAAGCAGCAGGGATCATGGAAAATATCAGTGATGATGTCATTGTTGGACGGTGCCTTGCCATCCTCAAAGGCATATTTGGTAGCAGTGCTGTGCCACAGGTCAGTCCAGCCCGCGTTTTCGGGGAATTCTCTGCGTTTCACAAGTACCACAGTTCTCAGTAGCTTGGTTGCAGTATTGAGCTCTTTGGTATCTGCACCACCTTTGGTTGTTCAGGGGTTTTTGGGCATTTTGTGGTTTTTGGTTGGTTTTAGGGTTGGGTGGTTTTTTTGTTTTGCTGTGGGGGTTTTTTGGTAAGATTGTTTTTGACTGAGTGTCAAATTCTTCAGTTAATTTTCTACCTTTACATTTCTGGGATTACAGCAGAGCTTTCCATGGTTAGTGACAGCACTGCTTAGATACTCTCTGCCATGTTCTGCACCTTCTCTAAAGTACAGTAAGGCTCTAAAGTACAGTAAGTGATTTCCACAAAAACTGGGGGAGGAAGGGAGTAAAGGTAACTTTTCATCTGGATCAGTTCCCTGTGCAGCTAGCCAACGGTTATTTAGGCACAATAAGCATAAAAGCAATGGTTAGTGAAGGGGAAGTTTAAAAAATATTTAAATATTACTCAAAAAAAAAAAAAAAGAAGAAGCTTGTGTACTTAGGACATAGATTTGAAAAGTCTTACAGCGATTCAACCTAAAGCGTGTGCAACTTAGTTGAGTATTTGGTCTGCTCTCCTGCCAGGCAGTGTAGATGTAGTTCTTATAGATGGCACTGGTTGTAAATAAATGGCTCTCCTCTACTGGGATTTCTGTGGAGTAAAGTAATTAAAAAAAAATACATGGTAACTTTAATATACCAGTCTTGTCTGAGCATTTGGCCAGGCGTAAACTGGACAGTTTATTTGCTTGGTATTTCACATGAGGAATAGATTCACTTCCTCGTCTTTATTGTAGAATAATTGTAGAGCTCTTTTTGAACATTTGAGCTTTTTCTCTATGATGGACAAATCCTCACAGCTGACTGTAAGTATAGTTTTTTAGCTAATGAGTGGATCTCATATTTTGGAAATGCTCAGTCTGTTGAATTTTTACGTCTCAGAGTGGAGAATGCAAGAGAAGGAAACCCCAGGCTTGCCTCTGCTAAATCCAGAGCTCCTGCTCTGAACTCTCACAATACTATTTCACTTCCTAGTCAGATCTCGCTCTGAGAGGAGCTTTGAGACTCTTCTGTCTTACAGGTGCTGTAGAAATCATGTAGTGTGTAGAAATCACTCCAGAGTGAACCTAGAGCAGTGTGTTATATTGCAACTGCTCCCTAGGAGGGTTTTACAGTTTAAAAACCCACACGCTAGCAAATTGCAGAATCTTGAAAAGTACGTATTCTACTGTAGATAAACATCAAACTTGACCTTTTAAGATATTTCAGTGCATTAACTGATAATCTCCAGTTATGGAATTACTCCGTATGTGGTCAGTCATTCAAAGGAGAAAGCAGTTCTCCGTTGTGATAAATGAGATCTCTAAGTGAGTGTCTGTTTTAACACGTTCACAGTTCAGGTGCTTATGTACTACAAGCATTTGATAGTGGAGAGGTTTGCTGGAGGCTGTCTTCTGGACAGTTGTTGCTCAGCCTGGATAAACTCTAATCTGTTATGTTGGATGAACAACTGTATATGAAGTGGAGCTCCCCATGCAGGTGCAGTTCCTTGGATTTGTTCAAAACAGGGAAGTAGAAAAGTTAAACAAAAGCAACATTTCATTGGAATGTGAGCTATCCTCCTCGATCCTGTGCTGCTTCTTGTTACTGCCTTTTTTTCTCTTTCTGTTTTGGTTTTCATTTCCTGAAGATATATATAACCATTTTTTCCTCCTGCTGTTCTTTGGCACATGGAACCAACCTTACTGCACAGGTAACATCTGTAAGCTTCATGTCCTCTGTAGAGCAGGATTCTGTTTTGTACCGCTTCCCTTGGAGTACATGTTTTATCCTCTAGCCATCCTTTTCTCTATTCACAGGGAATCCTAATTACAGCATTTGCTTGTCAGGATGAAAATAAAAGTTGACTCGTACCCAGTGGGTGTGTGGGCACATGAACACCACAGTTGCTGTTTGGACTGGTGCAGTCTCAGTACTGGGGAACCAGTACTTTTGTATTCTGCTCTACAACCATGTCTGGGTTAGCCATACCTTCAAAACTACATCAGTGGAGTAAAATTTCTATCTGGCTTTATTCCTGGACTGCAGTGCTTCATGTGATTACTAGAAAGAATTAAGAAATTTATGAAATGCCTCAAAGTTTTCTTTGTCAGACATACATGGATAACATACAGTGCCATCACAGTGGTCTCCATCCAAGGAGGGAAATATGAGGTTACTCCTTTCTCAAGAAGCAGTCAATATGTGAGGGTTGGCTTATCACTCAGTTTCTTACCTTTTGGATAAAAAAGTGCTGAAAATTGTGGTGAGAAATCTTCTCAATTAAGTCATCATACCATATTGGGAAATGTGGTCTCCAATCTTCAGTGATGTCTTACATCTTGGAACACGGCCTCCTCTGTGGCCTTTCCACACACTCAGCAGATGGCATCGAATATAGTCCAGCCGAGGCCAGCCTCAGAGAGTTCATCTCAGATCAGTTGGTCCAGGAGACTTCCCTTGCCAAAATGTGTTATGGTGCCTGCTGGACTGGTTTCTGGATAACACCCTCGCTAGATAAAGCCTCTTTTTCTTCCTTTGTGGGAAGGTTTGTTCAAGTAGAAACAATTCCATGAAATATCTTCATTCCCAAGGAGAGGAGATGAGGTTCCTGTCTTGATGTTTGCATTTTTACAGGGTATGGTTCCTGTTGAAACTCAGTTTCATGTTTGGACAGAGTCCTGGCTATTTTGAGATTCACACCCATCACTTTTCAACGTTATGTCTGCAAGAGGATGTCCCATTTTCTCTTGACTGCTGTTATGCCTTAAAGTGGTTTGAGTCCTGGTGACACTCTCTCACTGTTGCATCCTTCAGTGGCATATCTTTAATTATGACCGTTACCTTGGGAAACCAGATGGATTGGAGAAATATAGGTGTTTGTGCAGGCGCCCTTCATGCAGTTGTTTTTGCAGATGAGTTACAGACTTTATATAGGCCTATATCATAGTCCTATCAGAAGAGATACTCAGATGACCTGAAAAAAAGTAAAGGAGAAGGAAGTGTGCATTGTCATTATAATAGGAGAAGAAACATAGCAAACAGGACATAGTGTGCATGGACAGCTGA
Source organism: Arenaria interpres (assembly GCA_013399435.1). Classification (NCBI taxonomy): domain Eukaryota; kingdom Metazoa; phylum Chordata; class Aves; order Charadriiformes; family Scolopacidae; genus Arenaria; species Arenaria interpres. The sequence goes on from VXAK01026753.1 coordinate 45,035, forward strand.
CTACAAAGCCTGAGTTCCATTGGAATAGCTACGTGCAGTAGGTTCTGGTAATATATTGGAAAGAATTAAGGTATTGCCACCAAAGACAAATTATTTACCTTAGTATGTGTTATCATGGAATATAAACTTGGAGTTGCACCATTAATGTTACCCTGAGGGTTTTGTGTGTTTTATTGGCAGTTCGCATCTTTTGTATTTTGCACTAACTGTAGAACTTGCACTGTGTCAATAACTGAAGTTTCTGACTTGTCTCAGCCCAAGGAGACAGTGGTATCCCGCTGGCGTGCTGACCCGTGGGCCCGGGGATCGTATTCCTACGTAGCAGCTGGATCTTCTGGAAATGACTATGATTTGATGGCTCAGCCGATTACTCCAGGGCCGGCCATTCCAGGTGCTCCTCAGGTGAGATGTGTCTCAGTTCTTTTTAGAAAAACCGCACAACAGGATGATTTTTCTGTGTAATTTACATGCATATCTCAAGTTTAGATAACTTTGATCTTTTGATGAATGATTAGAACCTGTAAAATAATTCAGTTCTCCATCCGTGAATTCTTCCTTTCCTGGTTGGGTCTCACTTGTTTACAAGAAAAAGAGCGTTTTCATTCAGAAAGTCAATTTGGTAATGCTTGAACAGAGTACATTTATTGTATTTCATACTCATATTTATGTTGTCCATCATCTTATTTAAGTAAGTTGTAGTGATTTGAAAGATGGTGAAGGCCTGAGTGAGAGTAACAGTCAAAAGATCTCTTCCGAGTTGGGAGCAAACAAACACCATGAAGGCATAATTCATCTGCATTTTGCTTTTGAGAGGATGAAGTTCTGAAAGGAATAGAAGCAATAGCCATTCAGAAAGCACTAGCAGGGAAGGACGTATGGCTTTGGCTTTATTTTTGTTCTTTTTCTAGTAATACAAATAATTAATAAACATAGATATACATGGACAAAATGATTCTCTGCAGAGTATAATCTATGAAAGTCTGTTTTTCTCCTTTTTATGATACTTTTAGTAGTTGCTTTGGGTCTCGGTTTAAAGAGAAACTGCCAACTTAAGTGAATTGCTGAAGTTTTTGTTCTGTCTAGAATTTGGTGCAACTGTTTCCCTAGCAGTAACAGCAAACTGCACCCCTCCAAAATGATCCATTGGCTGCTACACCGTATGCATCCTGTTTTAGAATGAAAGCCGGTATTACTAAGAGTGTGCTGGAGTTCATGTCTCAGAATCAGAAACCATCATTCTTCTTAAACATGTTTAACAGTTTGGCTGTAGAGAGATAGAACATTCAAATACTTTTTTGGTATATGGCTGGGGACATGAATCTCTCCTGCTTATCTGGCTCTGAAAATATTGTTTTTCAAGTAGAGCTTTATTGTCTTTGTATCAAAGCAAAGATATTGGCAAATAATTGGAAAATATTTCCTCATGTTACAGTCGCTACGAAGATGAAACTCTTCTGTGAAATGAAAGGTGTACGTGAAGATTTTCTTGGTAACTTGTAGGACAGGTTGAATATTTTTAATATAGATTATTTTATATGCACCACCTTCATGTTAGTGGAGACTGTGGTGTGACTAGAGGATTTCTAATGTTCTTAAAGTATTTGTTTGCTGCAGCACCTGAAAGAACGTGAAAGCCTTAACAGTGTTCTCTGTTTCCCCCAGCCTATTCCTCGCCTGTTTTTTGCGGGAGAACATACAATTCGCAACTACCCTGCAACTGTTCATGGTGCTTTACTGAGTGGACTGAGAGAAGCCGGTCGAATTGCAGACCAGTTTCTTGGGGCCATGTATACTTTGCCTCGCCAGCCTACACCTGGGGTCCCTGCACAACAAGCTGCCAGCATGTAAGAAAAGGAGAAGGTATCAAAACAGGAGTGACAAGACCACAATGCTGCTCTTGTGGCCTCTTTGGGATGAAGATCTTCACGTAGTCCTTTCTCTGCTGAAAGGACTTACCCCTGAGTTGGTGTAGGACACTTCCGCTAGAATGGCCTTACAGAAACGTACTTAACCTTTGGCTTGCATCCTCTTAGAAAATCTATTATAGTGATTTGAAGTGCCACTGTACACATAATCCTTTACTACCAAGCTGGTCAGGGACTTTTTTTGACTGGAGTTACTTTTTGAAAGTCAAGCTTATATCTGGAGGTTTTTTAGTTTGGTTTTTTTTTTTCCTACCTATACATGTATTTACAACTTGGTAATTGCACAAGGCCCTCTATAAGCTGGTTGCTACAAATAGTAGCTTAGTGTAGAATCTATGTAAACTTCTTTGTTGTTTGGGGCTTTTTTTGTCGTTTTGAAGAATAATATTTTTGACCAAGTCTATTCTCATGTGGCGTTTGAGAATTTGGTGCAACTGTTTCCCTAGCAGCAACAGCACATCCCACCCCTCCAAAGTGGTCCATCGGCTGCTACACCATATGCATCCTGTTTTAGAATGAAAGCTGGTATTACTAAGAGTGTGCTAAGCATACTGTTTTATTAAATACTTTCAACAAAAGAAAGCATCAGAATTGGATATTTGTAAGTTAAAAACTCAGAAAATTACTGGTATTTGTTTATATAGAAACAGCATTGCCTAAACAGCCAGTCAGCTGAAGGACCTAAACTCTTGACTTCTGAACACTGCAGGTAGGCACTTTGTGTACCTGTTGATTTCGTTTCTGCTAGGATGATGAGAAGATGTTGCAGGTGCCATTGTTACACTTCTAAAAATCACTTTGGTTTGGCTGCTTTTCCAAATATTTCCCTTCTTATTAATTCAGTGCATAGAGCCCTCCTTTCCTTGCACAGAGCAGTCCTACTTAAACATCTAGGTCCTTTTTTCCCCTCTCCTCCTTTGCCCATTCAGCATTAGGGTTTTCTTATTTCTTCCCACTTTTCTTATCCTCCTCTTTCTACAGTTTATTTCTATCTCATCTAACCGTGGTCTTTATTCATGCTGGTTTTTCTACTTTTGATTTTTTCTGTTCTTGCTCTCTCTGGCACAGAGATACCTCAGAGCTGCTGTGCTGCAGCCCCTGCCCTGCATTGCCCAGTTTCTTGTGGTTGTCTAAGCAGAGGGAAGCAGTGGCTGGGTGAGTGTGAAGGACTGCTGCCTTCATTCCAGTTGGGTCCTGTGGAATTGCTGGGATGGAGGGAGGAGTTTAGGGGGAAGCACTGTCACCTCAAGGCCAGCTGGAGCTTGTAGACCTGGAAAAGGTGGCCTGAGCTTATAGTGACGAGTCATCTTAATGTTGGGGCTTAGCTCTGCCCAGCCACATAGTGAAACTTCCATTGTTTGTCCAGGAGCAGGATGGTCTCACACTCTTTGCAGCACTAACAGTGCCTGTTATTCCTTGAGCAGGTACTCTCCCAGCAGTTAGCAGCTCTTGCCCTGCTGCTTCTCTCATCCCAGGAGTGCCTTCTGCTGTGCCTCAGGTGGTGGCTCTGAGTCCAGACTAACCATGTGTGTGTTTAGGAGCATTCTGCTCTCAGCTCCCTCTGCCAGGGTCTGTTAGATGGACCTTTGGTCTGACCCATAACGGCTGGTCCTATTTAAGTGCTGCCTGTGCAGTCTTCCTACCACTGACCTACTGAGGAGGAGGCGGCACTGTAACTCAGTGGGTCCCTCTTATCTCGACATCCTTCCTCATGGTGTAGCCATTCTTCCCCTTGTTGCTGTTTGTTTGCCATAACTTCCCTGGAGGGATTGCATGAGCTTGTAGAGTGTCTCTCCACCTATTCTCAGGGACTTGCCACTTCTCACTCTACTCCATGTTGATGAATTGCGTTTCTGACAACAAAACTGATTGGTGTCCATTTTGGAAAGAAAAGTGTTCTTCTGTAGTTGAACCTCCCTTTTTGTACTGAAGATGAAGGACCACAGTAATCTGCCCTGGGGTTCTGAATCCTGAGCGAATCCCTGCACTCACTGCACTCACTGATCAGATTGTGAGTTTTGGATGGGGCAGTTTACATTTCTCGGTTCTCTAGATGTCTGTGTTTTTGTCAAGTGCTAGTGTCTACTTTGCAATAAACTACTGTTAGCTCAGGGTCTTTGTGTTCAGTCTTTGTATGGAACTGAAAACATTTGCTGTGGTCTTGCCTGTAGTGGAAATTAATTGCAAAGCATGGGTTCTCCCTGTTTTGTTAGTAATTGACAGGATCATAAATCAAGAGGAACTGCTTCACTGGGGTTCTTCAGTTTCTTTTTTTATTATGAATCTTTTCACCTGACTATGTCTCTTCATAGATTTCTAAAAAAGTTCAACTGAGGGTCCTATGGTGCTCAGAGTTAATCTTGTAGTCTTTAAGCCATGAAGTGGCTCCATAAAGCGAAGTGACTAAACTTTATTTGTATAATGTTTACCAAAAGAGAATTAGATGCCATGGCTGGTTTGTTTTCAAGTTTGCTGCTTTTACCAATTATTCTTTGCAATTTCCAATGTATCTTATTTCTGAAGGTGTAATTTTTTTGTTCATTTGGAAGGAATATTGAAACTTACAGGAAATGCTTACACTGACGTTCTTCCCCAAAGCACACAGATATTACAGTACTATTGGCCTGCTTCCAGACCTTATGCTCTGAGTATTACCAGGATCAGCTGGATAAATATCCAAAAAACCCACAAGTCATCACCTTTAGAAGGTCAGTGGAGAGTGAAAGCATCCCTTTAATTACCTGTGCATATCACTCATGCAATGAATCTTACCCAAAGAACACACTGTCTTAAAATTAATTTTTTCCAGCTTTGCCCATTTGTCTACTAAAAGCTGTTGTTCCTCTACAAGCTCCGTTGTCTGGTTAATAGCAAAGCTCCTGCAGAGCTTGTGGAGCCTCTCCATTCCTTCCAGGTGCTAATAGGCACCACGTAAATGTGGTGTTTAGAAATTCCCTGGAAAACCTCAGTTTCAAAGGGCTGAGAAATGCAATAAAATACCCAATGCAAGTATTCACATCAGGAATGCAGCCCAGGCTTCCCCGTCCTGCACTTCTGTCTGTCATCGCATTCGTATGTATGCACGTGGACACAGGGCAGAGTGGCTGACCAAGTTCTCTGATGGTTCTTCCCCATTTCCAGCCAACCGAAGACACTGGTGATGTGGTACTGGGAGCCTTTTGCTCCTATGAAGTGTGACCATGCTTCAGAGAAATCAAAGCAGACACATATTCTCTGTAGCTGTAGTTTCGACCGTGCCATGTCTTGCCCAACGAAAGCAGTCAGGAAGTCTGACATCCACTGGCCTTGCTTCAGTGATATGATCAATGGGCCTGTTCTTGCACTGATACACTCAGAATAATTTTTGTAGTTTCTCGTGCGAATATTGTCAGGTTAAGTACATGCATCATAAAATAACCAGCAGAAAAATGTTCACAAGCATCCAGAAGTGCTATTGAACTGAAGAAATCACTTGGCATGTTCATGCACAAGTGCGTGCAACATTCATACCACTGCCAAAAAACAGATGTGCAAAGACATTTCATAGAAGATTTTGCAGAAAGAATTATGATAATGTTTGAAATACCAACTTAGGCTGAGGTTTATCTCTGCGCTCTCTTCAGCCACACTTCTCTAGAGAAACTCATTATGTCCATGTGTCTAAATAGTTTCAGGACTTTTAAGTCTGTTAATTAGGCCTTTGAGTTCTGGTAATGCAGGACCTGCTTCAAAATCTTTCTTACTAGTGTGGGGCTAAATATGCTAGACAAACCTCAGGAATTGTTAGTGCAGTTCATACACCATCAACTTAAGGACCTTTTGCAGTTGGTTTCATGCCTTTCAGAAGCTCTTGAATGCATTTACCTTTTTTGTGGAGCGGTCCTAGGTCCATGTCCCTTTGCAGAGGCTGTCTGGAAAATCACTTATTTGTACTGTGGTACCTGAGTGCAGTCCCTGCTGTAAGCACCTTTGTGATCCCTCATAGTGCTGAAGGTGTGTCCACCCTTCCACACAGCTTCTGCAGCGTTCTTTAATCATACCTGCACCAAATGCTGCTCCTCTGCTTAAGCATCTAGTAAATTAGTGTAAATTTTGCAAACGATGAAATTACCACTTGCTTTGTTTCCAAGCTTCCCCTGGGTAGGTGCAATTCTGTTTAACTGAGTTTGAGGTTACCCAAAGCTCGAACAGGCATGTGGACCCCAACCACCTGAAAATGGAAATTATTTACCTAGGTACGTACTCCACATACTCAATACCCTTCTTTGTCCTCATAGTCCCACATACCTTATTTTTTTCCCAGATTTTTTGTTAAGCCTTGTGTGCTCATGGCTTAAAACATGGGTTCAAGTCTCTGCCATGATCCACTGTTACAGGACAGAAATGTTGCCAATCTCAAGTTACAGGGCAGTGTTAGAATTGATGGTTGGCCAACATACTCTGTCCTTGCTCACAGAATCACACCCTCATGAATAACACACGAGGCTGGTCAGACTGCTCAATTTGAATGCTTTTTCCGGATTCACTGAGGATACTTCAACTTGGTGGTCTCAGGTAAGCATGAAAAAATATTACTGCAACTAGCACTGTATCTATCATACTACTTCCTGCTCAGCACCAGAAGACAACTTTTTCTGAAGCTGTCAATGATGGGTGGATGTAATTTAGGATTGAGTGTGACTGGAGTACCCTGTACTCTACCTTCATTAAGCCTTATGCCCTACCTGATGTTTCATGTTTGCCCCTTAGCACAGAGGAGCCAGGATCTCGCCATCTCCTCAGTACTCAGTGTGCTCCTGCTGTGCTCCAGTGTGCAGCTTGGGCCAGCACAAGAGGGGACATAATTTTTTTTGAGTGGATAAGGATTTAGGACATTTACCTAGGTTTCAGGGTATTCTGGTAGGTATGATCCACCCACCATTTCCTTGTAGTTCAAGTGTGAAGAGTTTGGGCACTGTGCCTGTTTCCAGAAGCAGTTGAGATGATGTAGCTTTGGATGAAAACAAGATGCCCATTTATTGGTAACTCATCCTAGTTCTGGAGGCAGCTGCTTCCTTTGAGGAGACAGGATAGCCAAGCTGTTCCTAAAGGGAGGTCCTGGAATCTGGCCTGGAATGGGAAGGGCTGCAGCTGGTAGGATCTTGGTGGGCACCTGGAAAAATCCAGAACACTGAGCTGGGGGAAATGTTTCAAGCAGGAACAGTAGGGGATTATTTTCTTTTAGCCTTCACCTCCCTCCAGCTGCCATGTTCTACTTGTTCTGGTTTTATTCTTTACCCCGTACAATCCCAGCTTTGTTGAATACTCCACAGAAGCATCCTGGGTGAGAGCTTGAAGTTAATGGCTTCAATTTCATGGCTAATTCACGCCTAGTTCTGCCATTACTAGGAGAATGCTGATTTATTCTCCACAGCACCATAACTGGGGTGATTATGCAGAGGTGTTACCCATCAGGCACCAGGGATGTGAGGGCAGCCCTGGGCCCCAGCCTGGGGCAGCAAGACTTAATGTCAAATCTGGTCACTGACAGCAAGCATTTGGGTTTCTGTGCAGAACATGGTGGTTTTTAAAGATAAGGAGAGTCCTGGGTGCCTGAGTCAGGGTGTGTTGCTAAGGAAGAAGGAAGGTCTGGGAGGTGTTTGCCTTCATGTTTATGGTGTAGGGAGGCAATGAGGTTATGGTCTGTGAACAGGAGCCACATGGTGCCTCTTGGCCTTGAAGCCCTGGGAGAGGCTTGGGACTGAGCTAATGCAGATGAGTCCAGGGAGGCCTTGGACCAAGTCAGGCACCTCCCAGCTCTGCTTGCAATGCCAAAGCCTCAGCCCCTATGTGTACACACTGTTCATGCCTTAACTGCAGCCCAGGGATGGATGGATGGGACCTGCCTGGATCGAGGCAAAAAACTAAGCACAAGGTAGTGAGAGAGCACCAATGCGCTGTGCTGCAGAATGGAGCTGCCTTGGCACTTACCATGGGGCATCGGTACCACTGAGTAATGGATACTGTGCAGGGACTGAGCCAGAGCTACAAATACTACATCACAAACATATTAAAAAGAGAAGAGTTTTTATTGGTTATATACTGTAGAGCTGACAATGTTTGAGTCAGGAAAGACATGCAGATAAAGTGTCTGTTTACATTTGGCATGCAGACTAAGAGCACTGTGTAACTGGAATGTGGTGAGCACCATCTGTATCCACTGCATAGGCAGCCTGGGGTGGCTCTACTGAGCATGCTGAGACATGGAGAGTTCTGAGAGGGTGAAACAATGCTGATAGCTCTATTGGAGATAAAAGTTTGTTTTAGAGAAACAGGCAATACTGTAACCCTGGAAAATTTGCTTAACTTGGATGAGTCTGTGATTATGAAAAGATTTCTTGCATTAGTTGTCTTCTAACTAAGCTGCCCCAGCCCAAATATATGTCTGCAAATACAAAAAAATAGATTTATTCTCTTAAAAATACATTCCATGCAGCCTGGAGTGCTGCTTCCCCAAGGCAGGAGTCTGCATTGCATGCTGGGCAGCTGAGGAAGGCGATCCTTTGGGTCCTCAGGTTACTGACCATCAGAGGCATCTGCGGACAATGGCTTCATGTTTCATCACCTGCAGAGCGGTCTGCTGGAGGCTGGCCTTGGAGCAGCGCTTTGACCACTCCAGTGATGTGCAAGGGTGGCAGAAATGAGGTCTACTATATTAGTGATGACACCAATATGACTATTGCTTTGATCTGTAGCTAGGAAATTGCTCATGTCAAGTGCCTCTTGAAGCACCAAGGTGTACCACCCTGCCCTGTGCTTCCTGCTTTTTTCCTTTCCTGGAGGAACGTCCGCAGGAGAACTGTGGGTCTCCCCTCCTGTGTCCACCAAGCTGCAGGCTGACAACGCACAGCACCAGTGGTTGCTCTGCCAAGCTGGCACCCCCCCATGCTGGTGGAGCAGCTGGAGAGTCATTGCTCTGCATGCTGCAGCAGTGTTTCTGGACACAAAGGAAGCCACGCAGCAAAGCAGCTCAGACTGGTGCCAGTCATTCTGGGGGAAGCCACTGGCAGCTCTCCAAAAAGGGACCAGTGTCTCCATTTCCTTGGGAGAAGTAAGCACTGACACTTCCTCTGTACAGCAAATACATTTACAACTTTGCAATTACCCGAGTGCTTGATGTGCAGCCTTGTGGCATCATCAAGCCCGCTGAAAAGCCTGTTATATTTATATGCTAAAATTACAAATACTTCTTCAGTGATGGCAATATTTACACATATACTCTATTTTACAGCTGTTCAAAAAAGTGTGCAATTTGAGTAAAACACATTGTGTTTTCTGAAGTCATTGCTTTAAGTTTCATAATACAATCAGCTCCTATTGCACTCATGATTAGAGGGCATGGCCCCTTTCAATTTTAAGGAGGGTTTAATCTGAGTTGTAAAAACAACCCAGTGTACAGTTATGGAGTGACATCTGTGTTCATTATTTACAAGCAGTGAGTCAAGAGCAAGAGTTAAAGGTATGTACTGTAAAATATTGAACAAAGGACTGAGGCAGCTGGAGAAAGGAGAGACATCACCTGTGAGATACACCTGAGAGCAGACAGTGCCGAAGAACTGCATTGCTGGGTCAGTAGCTGGGGCTCCTGCTGCCTGCAATGAGCCAGCTGAGCAACAGGGTGAAGTCCTCTGGTTGCCTGTGGCTAAGGAAAAGCTTGGGCCTTGCTGACAAAAAGCTAAAAAACAACAGCTATTGCTGCTTGGGAATTTTTCCCTTGCGTATCAGACATGGGGTTGCATTACTGGGATGAGCTGTGGGGTTGACAAGCCGATTGGTAAGCCAGGGTTTTGTGGGTAAGTACAGGGAAGCCTGTATTAACCCAGCACGTCGTGTCTTAGGGATGCAGAACTTTTCTGTCCAGGATTGAAATTGGCTTCCTTTTGGGGGAGCTTTGGAAGCACCATGCTAAGCTGGATCCGTGCCAGGAGCGTGAGCGGGCCGGTGGATGTGCATGGGCACTCAAGTGTCCTGTGGGATATGGTCTACTGTCCTGCAGCAGGATGGGGATCAGCATCGCTGGGAGGAAAGCTGTACAGTTGCTGCTGAAAGCCATCCTCATCCTCTTGAGTGCATTTGTGCTGGCCAGACCCTTGTAAAACTAAGCTGGGAGTTGTGGGCAGCAGCGAGGGGGGGCGGGGGGAGGTGCTCATAAAAATCCCGCTTCTCTGCGAGACTGAACTGTGATGCCAAGTAGATCGTGGGCAGCAGTTCTGCCACGGTGACTGGAGCTGGGTTTGTATCCTACAGCTGCAGACTGCTTGGCAGCAGGTTTGGGAATCTAAAGGGAAGTAAATAATTGCTGTGTCCTCCAGCGTGAGAACTGCCAGGTTCAGCAAGTGGGGTGCTGCAGGAGGTGTTTGGGTGGCACGTGGGGGGAGCAGCTGCACTGGCACGGGAAGGACAAGGGGTATGTGCACCACTGTCCCCCCTGCAACAGACAGAAGAGGACCTAAGGCAGTGTATTTAAAGGGAAATATTTTCTTTAAAATGCAAATAAGGGCCAAAGAGTCAGAATGCAGTGTCCTGAGGCTGGCAGAGTCTTGCAAGTGAGCCAGCCCTGTGAGAGCCCTGCTGAGATGTGGCACTGCTGGTCAGGCTGCAGTTGGGTCCCTCAGCCCTGCGAGGTGGCACAGCACAGCCAGGGAAACAGATGCTGTTCAAGCCATCAATCTCAGTAATTTTTTTGGCGTGGTGGTCGTGCCTTACAGTTACTCTCTGAGCAAAGCAGGGCTCTTGGAGTGGATACTGCAATTTCACAGGCTTATTAAAAAAGAAAATACATTGTGGTTTCAGATTGCAAAATGTCTACTATTTTTCAATATTTCCTGATAAACATGGGGCAGGGGGAGGCATTTCAGAAATCTGAATGTAACTTCAGAATCTCAGTTTCTTTCACTTTTACTTTGGATTAAACTTTTTTTTTTGGCCATTATACTTGATATATTTATCCCATTCTCTACTAGCACTGACCTGTCATGAAATGGTAAGAGATAACAATTAATATAATTTAATTTTACAGCTATTAGAGATGCCACTTAGTACTAATTTAAAAGCATTTTCTTTTTGTTGTGTTATGCACTTGACACTTATACATGTCATAAAATATAAAAGAATAAATGAAGGGCTAAAAAGATAGATTTGGGAAACCATCTAAAAACTGCAACAGGACTTTTCTCCAAAATAGTTTTTCCCTTCCTTCAAACAATCTTTATTACAAAAAAAAGTGACTGAAACACTTTCCTTTTATATAAATGTTTCCATAGATATTTTCCAACCAACTCTGGTTTTTTTGATTCATTTGCCTCTCAGAATTGAGGCATATAATTCCAAGGGAGAGGGAGGAAACAGGGCACATGGATGTGCACATACGGATACTCACAGGCTGCTTGTCTGGAAGGTGCAATGTGGGAGTGAGTGGGGGTTGCAACTCAGACATGGCAGCTGCTGGGTCGCAGCATCTCCAAACCAGGGAAGGGACCTTTTTCTTTCTGCAGCACTGTCCTTGTCCCTCCACAGAGAGGGGCGCCTGTTTCCGACAGGCAGAAGAAAGCCCTGTGGGGAGCTCAGTGGTGTTTGTGGACAGGACAGGAAAAGTATGGGCCAGTCCTGCAGCTGTGTGGAGTGTATGGGAAGGGCTGGCAGAGCTCTGTCTGTAGGAGTCAGATGCAATCACTGTGCCCAGAACAGATGCTGCTCCAACACCTGAGCACCTCGTGGAGCTGCAGGGGTGGTGTCTTCCCCGACTGTGATGCCATCTGCACTCGGTGGCCTGTGGACACTGAAAGGGTAATGTACCTCTGCCTTTGAAGCAGCCTCTGACCATACTGGGTCCCAAATGCGGTGGGTGGGGTGATTCTAAAGAGCGGCATAGACCTAGGCTGCCTACATAGCCATACTGGAACTCACCTGAGAGTCTAATCCTGCTGTCTTGACTCTGTTTTTGGAAGGAACATTCTGCTTGTCTACAAGGAAAAGCACTTGTTTCTTTTTCCCTTAGAGCTCAACTGCTAAGAACAAGCAGCAGAGTTGTTGCCTGCAGAGTGTGATGGACATAAAGCTTCAGGTAAAAAAGCACCTCAGTCCAAGTCAGAAGGAAGGTTTACTGCTGTGTGAACTGCTGTTGGTTTGGCTCAGAGGATGAATTCTTGGTGCAAGATCTCAGCTGGTGATGAGCAGGTCAGGAAAAGATTGTTGCAGAGACTGACAGCAATAGGGAAGAAACTGCTTCTAAACGTTTTCTGCTCTTTCCCTCTTAATGTGTAAAGCAACCAGTACAGAATGGTTTCCTCCTGCCAAGACATGGGGGGTGCTGGAAACACACATTCTGAGGTGACCATAATCCAAGCCAACAGGGCTATATTAGGAGAATGCAAACTCTCAGGAACTGAAAGCTTTCAGTTGTGGAGCCATGTAGGGCTGGTGGACTGTAGTCACAGGTGGGATTTTGTCTAAATGCAAGTGATTACCAAGAAGTTCTCTCTGGGCCAGGGAGTACCATCGTTCAAAGTGGCTATGCAGTCACCATTTCCATATGGAGACAGATCTGTCATCCTATGAAGGAGATCAATTTTGCAGGTACAGAGATGAGAAGTGGGAGTCCCCTGAGCAAAGTCTCTGCAGCTGCCTCTTCAGCAATGAAGAAAAAGAATTCACTGGTAAAGCTCCTGTACCTTGCAAATCGCATTATAAAACTGGTTTCAGGCTAACTGAAGCCTCTGGAGACGCTACCAACAGGTGTGATGCTTGTGAGCTACGTACTGTCCTCCACTGTGCAGTGTGTCCATTGAGTGGAAGGGAATACAACTCATCTCCGAGATGTTGTCCAGCAGGCACAGGAATCACCCTGTAAATAACAACCCCCCCAGCATCACAGACTGGCCAGGACCTGCAGCTGCCTCTGGCAGCATTTTTGCTCTGGTGAATAGCATCATGTTTGGCCCTGGGCGGCCATCCAAAGCCCATCAGGATTTCTGCCCAATGGTGGGGCAGAGGAGGGCGGTGGCAGGAGCAGTTTGGAAGATAAAAGCTCTGTCAGCGTTGACCAAAGCAGAATGGCCCAGCCCTGCCCCACACAGGCATGGCCTATTATAATTTTTTTTTATGCTGTAGCATACCCAGCCCCTACTTCCACACCCAGCACGTGGAGCTGGCAAGTGAGATGCACAACACCTGACAGCACAGAGATGGACCTGATCTCCATGTGCAAGGTGTTCATGCTCCTGTTAGAGTCAGTGGAGGTCTGGGCAGATCCAAATGATGTTATGGGTACCTGACTTTACCCAAGTTTTTATTTGCTGTTGACCCAGTCTGTGCAGACAAAGGAAGCCCAGTCCAGCCTCACGTACAGAAGTCTCCATCTGGCCAGATGAATGTCACTGTGGATGACACCTCTTGGTGACCACAGAGAGCGTTGCTGTGGACTCCCCTTCCTCAGGTACCAACAGGGACAATGTGAGTCCACTGCTCCCTACTGCAAACTTCAACTATCACTAAATGCCAGTCTGCAAAGCTCAGCTGGGACTGTGTTCCTCTGGACTCTTAATTTTGTGCAGCTTCACCGACAGGTATGACTATGTAGGACGCTCAGCTGCCTCACTGCATCCTGCTGCTTTCAGACTCAGCAACTCCTGTACACATCCAGTAAGATACACTGATGGCAGGGTTGAGGTCTTATTTCCTCCCGTGGGTGATCCACAAATGGAAAGATGCACTTTGCTCTGGGCAGCTGCACAGGCAAAGAGAGAATGCCAGAAATCCTCTGTAAGGACATAAGCGTGGCTGTGCACTGAAGAATTAAAGGCTGCCTGAACCCCTCTGAAGGAAGCCACCTGTGAGGAGGCTGGAATACACTTTTTTTCATATTTCAGCCAATAGGTGATTGTCATTATAATATGGGCCATTTTCCACTTCTTTACATGTCCAGAAAGATGTGTTTGAGGAGGCAGAGCAGCAGGTATGTAGCAGCAGACAAGCACCCTAGTAGTACAGCAGCCAGCTGAAGCAGGAAAGTCAGGGGCTCTGATTTTGTCTCATTTCTTTCCATTGCTGATTGTCCAATGTGTGCCAGGGGATGACTAGATGCAGCGCCTCTTACCCCCTGGAGAAAATTTTTAGCCATAAAGCTAAAACAAGTTTAGAACAGAAAAATAAGGTAGTATGTTTTACCAGTATAGGCAATAAGTAGAATAATTTACCAAGGCAATACAATAGACACTTCAGCTCTGGGGAGTGCTAATGTAAGACTGGATTTCTCCTAAAAAGTTTACATTCATTTGGACAAGTTCTCTGAGTTATGTTACTGGGAGATCAGATATTAGCTTCTTGCCTTGTAACTCTCTTTTTTGGATGGGCCTTGAACTTGCATACCTGCTCCTCTGCTTGGAGACCCAGTGGAGCGTGTAGGTTGGTTTCAGGGTCCTGCAGCTCCGACTTAGTGGCTGGTCTTTTCCCTGGTGTGTCAACCTGGGAGAGGTACTCAGAAGAGCCGTATTGTTTTCTTCTGGAACTAGGCACAAAATCTTTGCTTTCGTCCTGTGCAAAGGAAAATAAAGAGGGTTGGGACTCAGGGACTGTGAAGGAGTCTGGAATAGTGCTGGGTTTTTGGTCCTGGCTTTGCAGCGCAAGGTGCTCTGCATGCAGGCCAGCTTTGGCATGTGCTCACTTATGGCTATTTCATACAGATTTTAAAAAAAAAAAACCAAACACATCCAGTAATTTTAACTCATGTTATGGGTATGGAGTCTTTTGCTCAACTGAGTGACCCGTGCACAAATCTGTGCTCAGCCTGCATGGCTTGCTGGCCCAAAGTGCTTGTATCCGCAAGGGATTAATGGCAGCAGAAAATCCCACAGTTCAATGACTGAAGCAGTTTCTTAAAAACATTAACTCTGAGTTTTAACAACCGTAGATAGGGGGTGCCAGCAACCAAATCTCCCATTTTCTTGGCAATGAGGATGTGTCCTACACTTGGTTTCCTGCTACAGGCATCTAAATGGCACTTTAAACTCACTAATGTTTTCTTGAATGTCTACAGAGACATTTATGGGATTGTACCCTGGGATCCAGATGCCTACAATCTGCCTTAGGGCTAGCTGGAGCACCCGTGTCTTTTACTGAGACTGCACCTTGTTGTGAGTCATGGGGTCTGTCACCCTCCAGCTCCCCGGAGTGCTTTTGCTGTCACTGGCTGGAAAACCTCCAACACACTGTAAGCACCATCACATAAACACCAGAAACAAACCAAATCTTACAGTGTTGAACTTACAACTGCAGTAACATCATCAGCTCCTGAGCAAAACACAACGGCTGCATGGCACTACTGAAGGCTTTATCAGCTCAGCTCGCTTCGAGGAAGACATCGTGTTTGCTGAAACATGCAGTGCGCAGCCCTGTGAAGGGGCTGGCAGGCACTAGTGGAACAAATTTGGTCCCTGCCCTGTGGCAAAAGGGAGAGTAGGGAAGGTAGAGGCAGCAACCCCTAAGCCTGGCAGAACAGCATCTCTGAGATGGACACCAGGCTTTGATGGGCTCTCAGAAAGAAGCTGTGACATCCAGTGGGTCTGGATGGGCAGACATCTGCCCTGAGCTGGCCCTGCTGTGGATGACATCCAGCAAACACTGGATCTGACCTTTCCCTACAACAGAAGTAAGACATGAGCAGCAGCAGCACCTCGGCGAACAGGCACAACACATGGACTGGTCCCACTGGGGCCTTCAACCAAACATGGGCCAGAGGTAAACCGTGGTGGACAAGGCTTCTCATAAAAGTTTAATTTAATGAACAGATCTCTATTTCTGATGCAGTAGTTGTCTTTAGAGATGAGGTCACTGGGTAAGTATATAGGTGCTCCTTCCCCTGTGCATCTGACAGTGTCAGTCCCATCTCTGCTCTCAGGCAGCATGCATTTATGACTAACAACCCAGATACACTGGTCTCAAAGAATTTTGCAGGTGAAGAGCTGAGCCAAGGCCATAAGGCTGGCTACGCACCATGTGTCGGTGATGCAGACCAGTACCTCCTGGTACCACACCAGAGCCAGGTCCGTGCGGAGCTCAGCATGCTCCATGGCACCACAGGAGGTGATGGGACCCCAAAAGACAATCAGCTGGTCACTGACAAGCACCTGGGAAGCTGCTCTGAACAGCCTGTGACCCTCAGGATTTGCACAAAACAAAACAGAGCCCTTGGACAAAGTTACTGAGGTCCAAGGAAAGATGTGGTGTGGCTGATTGCTTATGTAGCGTCAGCAAGGGTGAAATGGTGACAGCAGATGCACTTTCTATTAAACCCTACGCAAGGGGTGAGAGGCAGCTCATCCCGGGATGCTGTCAGTGTGACTTTTTCACAAGACCCACCCACCATAACAAGGTACACATAGCTTCACTTGAAGAAAAGCCTACCTTTAGGTTTTTACCTAATTTGTGCAGCACGTAGCCCAGCTCCAGTCATATTCACGTTACAGCCACAAGACAAACAAATTAAGTGCATTCATCATGCTTTGCTGCCTGCTTATTTGCTCGCTGCCTGCCAGTGCCTTTGGACTAATTCAGGCATTGCAAATTTTCAGCAAACTTCACACCAGAGAAATACCAACTTCATTATCTGAAACACGAAGCTCAATGGAATGACTACTTGAGGTCTTGCATCTTCTCAGGTCTTTTATGGAAGCCCAATGAAGCACTGAGGCTGCAGCATCCACCAGCACCTACTGCTTTCTGGGTCTCCCAAAGCAGCCATTCAAAGAGCTGCTGCTTCTGTAGCACAGGTATCGCTAAGAGCTGCCAGTACCACCTGTGGCTTTGTTAAAATAGACGGCTGAAACTACACCTTGTGCTTTGGCATCTCCTTGCAAGAATTATTTCCAGGTGCTCAGTTTGGGTCTGTCCTGAGGGACAATATAACAAGCTGAGCCTCTACCTTGCAAACAGCACATCAGGAGTCAGCCATCATGAGTATTTCATGGAGGAGGAAGATGTCTACTGACAAAACTAGCACAGACCTTGTGTTTCCCAAATAGGATTCTTAAGGCAATCTCAGCTTTGGACAGTGCAGCTATGAAGAAGTGCCAGTGATGCCTTCACAGGAAAGCTGAATGTGCAAGGTTAGCACAGATCAGTGCCAAGCCTTCTGCTAGAGAAATAACTACATCTTTAACTGAAACACAAATCCCAGCAGAAACAGACTGCTTGTGATATGACACCTATTATAAGCTCTAAGACACCCTTCAAAGGCAGATAGGTTTTTTTTTTTCCAAGGGCATATGCTACCCAGATACATGAAGTTTGGTATATCTGTGTATCTGCAGTCTTTCAGGGTAACTTGACGCTCCTCCTTTAGCTCCTTGAAGCTAAAAATATACTTACTTTATGACCAAGAACTCAGATTTGTGATTATGTGGTGTCAGGGTGATGTTGTTTTAAAGTATGATGCAGAGAAATACCTAACTTAATGCTCGATGCAATGTGAACTAACCACACGACTACTTTCCTGACTGCTTGTCACTGCAGATGCGGACAAGGCTGGAAGCCAGGTAATTCATCAGGGACAGCCAGAATGACCATGCAGAGGTCAGGCTGTCCTGTCAGGTAGACTTCAGCAGCTGTTGCAGCCACACCTAGCAAATTTGTTCTGACAGTGACCTTGAGACCACCTGCAGAATGTACTGCAGAACTACACTCAGCCCTGGGTGCACTCCTAGGGGGAAAATCGGAAAGAAAATCTAAGTGCCCATTCTTTAGGGATCCATGAGCCCAGCTGCAAGTGGAGACCTCTGCAGCTGTGAGACTCAGGGTTGTGGGTGCTGTGAATTCAAATTCTTGGGATAAAGGGAGGCCCAGTGTTTTGCTATGTGGAAACAAAGTTTCCAAGCACATAAGTTGCCACTATGCAAAAGGATAACCTCAGTCCTGTCAGTTCTGCTGGATTCATGAAATAGAAGTACAGACTGCCTGAGACCCAGGAGTGACCCTGGCCAGGGAGATGCTCTTGGCTTGGAACTTCCCACCCTACAGGTCAACAGAAGCACACACCCCCTTGTCCCCATGATTTCCATCACCTGCTTTAAGCACAGTGTCTGGGTGATGCTATTTCTAGGCATCCCCTTCAATACAGAGAATTTGGGTTGCTCACTGGTGCTGATCAATGGCAGACACCATGCCTTATGTCCATGATGTATTCTTAGTGTCCAAATGTAGCTGGAAGGCCAACCTGTGCTTTGTGACACCAGGCAATAGACTCTTGCAAAGCAAAGCAATTGTGCAAATTCTTCTGTGCTTCTCCTTGCCAGAGAAGTAGAAGAGAAGTTTTGCAAATGTAAAACTCCTTTCATATCTTTGTGACTTCATCTTTGTCAATACCAGAGCCATTTGGTTATGAATCTGTCCCCTCCGCCACAAGGCCTGTCAGATTACTCAAGTGACTCCTCCTGAAGACTGGCAATGGCACCAGCTGTGTAGAGCAGCATTAACTACGTAGCAGAGGCAGGAGCTGCAGCAGGAAGCACAATGTGGTTTAAAGGACCAGAGGGGCAGTTGGTGCCAGTGAGCTTACTTGAAATACACTGGAGCCTGCAGCTCCAGTGGCAAGTAGAGCTCAAGTCTGTGTGTGTCAGCCCTGCTTTAAGGGACTCCCCTCACTGGTACCAAAGAACAGGAAAAGAGCACAGCCATCCCTGTGGCTCTTGCTTCTTTTCAGGTGGCACAGACCAAGAAGGGAGCAGCCCTGTGTAATCAGCCACCATTCATCTGTTTAGGAGATGCCCAGGAAGCATTTCCAGTCCAGCTCTGAGCTTCACATGGGGAAACCATGCAGCTCACCAAAAGGAGCTATATCTCTATAGCTGCTGTTACAGCCACAGCTCTATCTGAGGCACAACCCTCAGATTTGAATAATCTGCTCATTTCATCATTTTTTCATTACTGCAAATTGATGGTGCCACCCAAAGACTCTGAAAAGCATACCATGTCCTACATAAGCTGTGACTATGCCTCCTCTGATCTTGGCAAGACCAAATGCTACTATATAGGTACTCATATGGGATTACAAGACCCAAGCAGATGGATCTAATTTCAAGATGTCTAAACTGGACACTTCACATATGAGATGCTCCTCTGAAGACAGCAGGAGCTGGTAGAGGGCAGCTGTGGCGGTGTGCTCTCCCCCTTTCCCCTCCTCCCCCAGCTCCTGCTCAAGCCATAACCATCAGCGGGAGTGTGATGAGTTGCACCTGCACTTTGGAGGGTGGCTTGCAATGCAGCCAGAAGACTGTCTGAAGTGGGGACCTAGAAACTTCATTCCCATGGGAACATGACTATAGGTCAATTATCTCACTCTAGAAATAGTGGACAGCCCAAGAGCCCTTGGAGCTCTCCTGCAGGGCAGCAGCTGCACGTCAGGATCTCCCCTTGCGTGGGGGATGCTTGCTTAAGGTTCTACTCCTCGAGGCTGAGAGATTTCTTGCCTCAACAGCTTCTCGGTAAACGACTAATAGCATGCTAAACTTTGATATCTTAGCTAAGTGATATAAAGGATTGATTGTGCACATATAATCCTTTAGACATAAACCGTTGACCAAGTCTGGGACTAGGATTGGATCCAGCCACACCTGAACTCCTCTCTGAGAAGGTGTTTAGAAAGCCAGGGGGTCCTTTCTGAACCTCGTGATTCAACAGGAGGGTGTCCCTGACAGTGTGTCTGACCCTGTCCTCTATGCAGTAAATAATCAAGTGTGCCTTGCCATCGAACCTTGTAAAACACTTGTCGCGTTCACTACTAACTTTGTTAAATCACTGTTTTGTATTAATAAATATTTCGCTACTTCTCTCTTATGAGTGAAGTTTATCACTCTGCCCACGACAGCAGCACTTCAGAAAATAAACTGTAAGAATTTCAAATCAGGCACCCTACAACTAACAGGCAACTTGGAAAATCCCAGCAACTGAAAGACAAACGTGTTTAACATAGGATACTTACAGGTAGTGTGGTCCGGTGCCAAGCAGAAGCTGCTGTAGGATCACTTGCATAGCTCCTGCGTGTTAGCAGTTCAGACGCACTTAAGTTACTTTTGGTCCTTCGGGACCCCAGTTCAGGGATACTCCAGGAATTAGCTGTGGCACTGGTCCTTGCTGAGGTCTGCTCCAGGGAGTTTGCTCTTCTACTGTTCCCTTCCATTTCTGAGAGGTCCACTGAAGACCTACATGTGTTTGTAGTACTGGAAGCTGCACTTTTCTCCACTTTGGTTTGAGAGTCCTCCAGGGAATGTAAGCCTTGTCTTGTTCTCCAGGAACTTCTCACAGTGACATGTTTTGTTTCGGAAGAAGCTGCATCTGAAGAGCCACGGCTCTTCCAGCCAATTGTCTCCGAAGGCGGCTCACTGTTCCTCTCTGTGAGTTCAGAAGTCTTTATCACAATGCTGCTTCTGGAGACCAGTGTTTCTGCTTTACTTCTTGGTGCTGCCTCTCCAGATCTGTCTGTCTCAGATAATTTCAGAGCACTTTTATTAATTGATATCTCAAAGGGTGTGGGGAGATTGTTTGTTATTGGTGAAGGCTCATTTGGAGCAACCCTGATGTTGCTGGTGGTAACATGCCTTTCCTTTGCTGCTGTATCTGCACTCGTCCTTGGAGCTGTTGGCTCAGAAGGGAAGATTGTGATGCTGCTTGTCATTTTATTTGTTACCATTTTAAAAACAGACTTCTGTTTTTCTGACTCTGGTTCAGAAACAGTCCCTCCCATGACTGCCTTCATATCCTTTTCAACAATTGCAGGTTTAATGACAGCTTTGGATCTCAGAGCTTCTCTTGGGCTGAATGACCTTCTGGATTTCAGTTCTCCAGTGCTGGCATCTGATGGTTTTATACAGCTGGTGGAGTCTTCATCATTTACAGTGTTTTTGTCATTTTCAAAAAGTGATGCTCTAAAAACTCCCCTGGAATTGGAGAACTGCTTGGAACCAGCTTTCTTTCTTGTCTCAAAATCCAACTGAGTGATTGTTTTTTTGCTTCTTCCCAATTCTTCATCTGAATTAAGCTTTTCCTGGTTACTCTGGATGGTTTTGGAGTCCGTTTTTAAGCCAGCATTTACACAATCTGTTGCTGAAGCTGAAGACTGCTCCGTGTCTTCTTTATCAAGACCTGTGAAAATCTGCAGAACGTCTTCCTGACTCCTGGAGAGATGGGAACGCTTTGTTAGTGTTGAAGGCCTCACACTTTCAAGTGATGTGCTTGCAAATTCTTTTTCCTCAGAGATTGTTGCTCTTTTAGCCCTCCCCTCCAAGGGCTGTTTGTGTGATGCAGTAAAAGTGTTCACTGCTTCTGGTTTGGAGCCAGTGGAGTCCGATGCCGACACGTGGGAGGAGAGGTGGTACCTGTGTGCTGAAGCTGTGCCGTTGGAAGAGGCATGACTACCCCTGGCGAGCAGCGTGTCCCCTGAGCAGTCACTGACTTCTGCCTGACTTGTTTTCAGCTTCTCGGCCAAAAAAGCCACCGATTCTCCTTTGCTTGACTTTTCATCCCTTGTGTCAGCACTGGTTTGGCTATTGCCACGGAGCACCTGAGATGGCTTTTCAACCCTGGATCTCAGCCCTGTGTCAGCAACAGGTTTGGAAGGTGATTTCCAGGATTTCTGCTCCTGTGCAGCAGGAGGGTATCGGCTGAGGACAGATGGCTGCTCTTTTGATCGCTTCCCCTCATTCTGTGTGATGCAGCCTTCCTTCTGACCAGAAGAAAAAGTGGATTTCTCTTCCAGTCGTTTCGTATCTGTCACAGCACTGTCTGCAAGGGCAGATGCACTAGATGCTTTTCCTGCTTTTCTATTCATTAAGCTTGGACTGGGCACCTGTTTAGCACTGTGGCTGTAGCTGTCATTACTGACAGAGAAATCTCTGTTCCTTGTTCTTTCCCGGCGCTGCTGGGGTGAGAGCTCCCTTGGCTTGTGCTTGGCAGCTGTCAAATCAGCTGTGACACCTCGGTATTTAGGTCTGTCTTGTTTTCCTCTGCTAGAAAAGCTTGAATTTTCATTTTCGACCTCTCCATTCTCCAGATCTTTCTGTTTCTTTATTTGCATTTTTATTTCTTCTAGCTGACCTGTTAAGAGTTTGTTTTTATTCTGTTCACTTAAGTAACTGTCTTGCAGGTCATTGTTTTTGGCTCTCATTTTTTTAAGTTCTTCCTCTAAAGATTCAAAACGTTTGATCTGAGTTTTAAGTTTCTCAATTTCTTGAGTGAGATCTTTCACTTTGTTGTCTTCCTGATTTTGATTCTTTTGGTTTTCTGATTTATTCCTGGTTTCATTTTCTACATGTTTCAGGTAATCCACACTTCCCTTCCTTCTGGTCTCCTTACAGGGCAATGCAGAAGTCAAGTCATCCTCAATTCTCAAATCATTTCTGTCCAGATTATTTGATGACCTTTCTAGCAAGTTGGATGCATTTCTAGTTTGATCTGCCCTATTTAGTTTATTGTTTTGTTCTAGTCTCTGTGTTAGCTCCTGGATAATTTTTTCATTCTGCTTTTCTCTTTCATTAAAATGTTTTCTTTCAGTAATAAAGCTCAGTGCCAAGGATTTCAGTTTTTCTAATTCACCTGTTAAGCTCTGCTCAGTTTTATCCAGCCTGTCCTCAGATGCTTCCAGTTCTTTCACTTTCACTCGAAGTATTTCTAATTCCGTAGATATCTTTTTGGTCAAGTTCTTTTCTTCATTAAGGCTAAGACACAGCTGCGTACAGTCGTTCTTGCTCCTTCCAAAGGCCTCCTCCAGCTTCTCCAGCTCTGCCATTCTCCTCTGAAGGTGTTCGATTTCTGACTTCAACTCCCTGGTGAGGCTCTCTTCCTCTTCAAGTTTTTCTTTCATTAACCGGCAAAGCTCTTCAGCCTTCCTAATTTCTTCATCCTTGCCTTCGATCTTCAGCACTCTTTTCCGCAGGGCTTCGATGTCAGCCAACATGCTGGAGTTGCTGCCTTCTGCCTGGATAACTTTGTCTTGGAGGTCAAGCAGCTCATCCTCTGCTTTCTGCAGATTTTTGGTTGCTTCCTCCAGTTCATCAAGGCGGCGACTAAGACTCTGCAATTTGAATCGTAGGTGCCGATTTGAGGTTTCCTTGTAACCTGTAAATTCTGCCATGGTTTTTTTTAGTCTTTTTAGGTGAAAGCTTTGCTTAGTCTGGGTGAATACTGTGGTCTTTAACACTTTGGGTACTCCTGGTACGTTACTGTTTCTTTGAACAGAGGCAATCTCACCCTGAAGGAAAAAATGCTTAAAATCAATATAAGAGTTCAGAATATAAATATTCTCACTGTATAAGTTGGACTATAAATGTTTATATAAATAACTTTTTAATTAAACACATTTCCGAGTACTAAATTAGGAGAAATGAAACTGCAGAGAGGAGATATAGCCCATTTACTTTGGTTATACAGGGTTTCCAAAAACAGCCTGCTCCCAACAGCTGAGAGGAGGAAGGTCCGTCCTCTGCTGAGGTGGACCCCAGCGCTCAGCAGTCTGCACAAGCTGCCCACGTGCAAACTCTCGGGTTGTGGAAGTTCAGGCACATGCAGGACTTGGGCCCCCATTCATGGACATGCCCTCACAGCAGACATCCCTCTTGCACCAGTCTCCTGAAGATGCCCTAGAGACAAAGATTCAAGAACCGTAAGCAAGACCTAGAAACTAGAAAATGCAATCCCCAGCCATTTGGTGGCCACTGAGCAGGGGGTGAGCTCCCACACACCCAGCTGGCAAGTCAGAGGGGGTGAGAGCTGCTGCCAGTCAGCACTTCCTACTGCTGCCAGCATCTCTCCTGCATCCCGGACTGCTCAGCAAAAATCTTCAGCTGGGTTGTAGTCACATCCCGAGGACGCTGTGCCAGTGGAGTTTCTCCCCGCTGTTTCAAAAGCTGTTGTTGCCCTCTGCAGCCACCTACTCACCCACCCAGGAGATAAGCAGTTGCGAACACTTATGCCTCTCCTCCTTGCTCCTGCTGACAATGAGCAACGATTATAACACATAGGCACACTTTGACACATTAAATGTAGATCTCTTCCCAGCTCAGCGGCGGCAGGGCTTTTTTTTAAACAGTGCTTGGCAGGGAGTAGGTGGGGGGGGAAAGGGGGGCGGCGCTGAGCAGGCCAGAATGGCTGCTGGGAATATCTGAAGTCCCTCTTTGGCGCTTGGTATTAGCATTGTCCCCATCGTGTGCAAGTGCTACTGCAAAATTGAGAGGAGGAGGGTGACTGCAGCTCTTTGACCCATACCCTTGCTCAGGCCATCCTGAAGCAGGACTTAGCCTCCAGCATTTTTGTGGAGCTCCCAGCAGAGGAAACACTCAGGAGCTTCCTATTTCACAGCACCAAGAAGCACAGAGCAGGATGCGAGCAGGAAACAGTGCTGGTAAGGGAGACTGTGGTGCCCCAACCTGAAGCCTTTGACTGAAGCTGATTCATTTCCTGCTGGGCAGGGGCCTGGGCTGCCAGCAGGCAGTCACCACACACACCGGGCACTGGGTGCGTGCCAGGCACCCAGCCACCCCTCTCCCAAGGGACCTCCTGCTCTCCAGGGGGGGCCACCAACCTGTTTGCTTGGTCTCATGCACCTCAGGCAGATGAAGGGAGTACCGCAACGCGCACCCGGAGAGGAACCTCAGCACCCCGTGCACGGCAGTGCAACTGGCCTTGGCCACATGCCTGTCCCCTCCCTCACCACCATGACCACATCCCGCTCCTGGTCCACTCTCCCTCTCACTACCCACAGACTGTGAAGGCCATGCGGCTGTCTGCTGACAGGAATGGCTGTGCAGGCCCTAGCCATATCCCATCAAGAAATGTCACCAGAGTGGCGCAGGAAAGGCCAAAGCGAGCAGCTTCACAGTGGCCCAAAAACAAAGCCCTGTCCCCAGCAGGCCTCAGCACAGGGAGTTAATGGTTAACCTGGCATCAGCCACCCTTGAAAAGCCAGAGCTGGCTGAGCATGAGGCAGGCAGGGCACAGTGCTGGTTCCAGGCTGCAGCTCCCGCAGAGCTCAGGGGAGAAGGCTGTGTGTGGCCCGCAAGTGTCACACCAGCCAGAGTGGCTGTGTCTCCCAAGTGACAGGTTCCTCACCAGAGATCACTGTGGCTCAGCAAGCTCTGCCAGTGGGACCAGTCCCACAGCCCCCTTTGCGGGAAGGGGCGAGAAATGGAGAGCTGCCCCCACAGGTGGGTGGGCAGAGGGGTAGCTCCTCCCTTTCTTCCCTCCCCTTCTATATCCCAAATATTCCTGCAGGATCAGCTGATACCTGAATGGAGTATGACATCCCCCTCCATACATTCAGCACCCTGGGTAAGCCCCACCACGGAGGCCAGTAGAGGCTCAAGCTCAGTGAGCAACTGGGTGCAGAGAGGTGATCTTGCCTTGAAGATAATGGGCTTGTGCAGACAGAAGAAATGATCACCCCAGGAGGTGATGTGGGGTGGGCCACTCCACCAGGAAGGAAGAGGGTTATGGGCACAGATCCCTGGGAAGGGACCCAGTATTGCTGATGAACCACCCATCTTGTTGCTCCACCAAACCACGCTCCACGGCTAATAACATGGTGAAGAGCTCGGTGTGGGCCATGCGTCAGGATTTAGACCATCTGGCTACATTGACCCACAGGTCATAAAAAGCAGGAGAGGGATGTTGGGACTGGGTCACTGATCTCCTCTGTGGCTGTCAGAGGCTGCTCAGAGGCCCAGAGGAGAACACTCTTTAGGAGGAAACACTCAAATCTTTGAATGAAGCAGAAAATTGAACTCAGTAATTAAATGTATGAATGAAAGGGTGGTGTCCCTTAGGAGCTGATGATGTTCATATCTTTATTAACACCAGAGGTGGATGTAGAACACACTCAGCAAGTTTGTGAATGATACTAGACTGGGAGGTGGGGGAAAGCACAGATGATACGCTGGAGCGCAGGGCTGCTACTCAGAGGGACCTTGACAAGCTGGAGAAAGGGGTGGACAGCAGCCTCAGCAAAATGAAGCCCTAGTCTGGTTCCTGTGGCAGCAGGACAGGCTAGGAATGGTGACTAGAAAGCAGCTTCACAAAAAGGATCTGGGGAGTCTTGAAGAACAAAAAGTTGAACACAGGTCAGCACTGTGTTCTTCTGGCTGAGAAGGCCAACCATAATGTGTCATCAAGTGTGCAGCCAGCAGGTTGAGGGAGGTAAGCCTTCCTCTCTGGTTCTCGTGAGGCCACCTAGAATGCAGTGTGTAGTTTGGGAATGCCCAGTACAAAAAAGACAGAGATGTACTGGGCTGAGTCCAGCAGAGGCCACCAGGATGGCTACGGGCAGAAGCAGTGGACGTACAAGGAGACACTGAGGGAACCGGGTTTACTCAGCCTGAAGAGGAGAAGACAAAGACTTTTTGCTGCTTGCAGCTACCGAACAGGATGGTGTAGAGAAGACAGTCAGGCTCTCTTCTGAGGAGCACAGTGAAAGAAACAATAGATACAAGCTGCAAGAAGAAAAATTCCAAGCAGATATTAGAACTTCACCCCGACACCATGAGACTGGTCAAACACTGGCATAGGGATCCAGAGAGGCTGTAGGACCTCCATCCATGGAGGTACTCGGAGCTCTACCAAAGACAGCTCTGGAGCTCTCCAACGCCTCTCCAGCTGACATGATATACTGCAAAAGATGAAAGAGGCTTAATCTACTTCACTTAATAAGGAGAAGGAGACCCAAAGCAACATCTTCTGACACCAGTTAGCAAAACCTCAACCTTGGA
>VXAK01026754.1:0-13456 GCA_013399435.1 Arenaria interpres
GCTGCCAAGGAGGCCAGCTCACACGGCGGGGGGGAGGAGGGAAAGCTGATGAGGAGGAGGATACAACCACTTGATGAAGTAAAAGACCACCAGAGTGCTTGTAATTACTAACACTGGGCAGTAGATGACAGCAGAGACCGTGAAATAACGCATAATCAACTAATCAAAAGCATCGTTAAAATAATTATTTCGTAAGGTAGGTGTGCCTTATATGGTAGGAAAGGTGTAGCCTAAACCTGCGGTAGGTCAGGCGGTCGGGAAGAATGTGAGCTCCAACTTCTCAGCCCATGAGAAGAGAGAGACACAAGCTCGGGCNCTCAGCCCATGAGAAGAGAGAGACACAAGCTCGGGCAGCCGGGATAAGGTATAATACACAAAAGTTGAAAAATTGCACGTGCACCTATTTTTGGTGCACCCATTTTTGGTGCACCCGATTCAGCACTATCATTTACAGTCAAATTTTTTTAACCTTTTCTTCCGTGACTTTGTCCTCTTTAAATTCTAAGATGTGAGTCGGTGTTTCTCACAAACAAGAGCCTGCTCTGCAGGAGCAGAAAGAGTATTTCTTATGTTTAGTCAGTTACCTGGTTAAGGATAGCTCAAGAAACTAATTGACAACTGAAAAAGCAGGAAACTTGTTTTCTTCCTCTTACCTAAGAAAGGAAGACAGCTAAGGATGAGAGCTAACATTTCTGAAATCCTGAAANCCCCCTAAACATGAGGAGGAACTTCTTTCCTGTGAGGGTGGCAGAGCCCTGGAAGAGGCTGCCCAGGGAGGTGGTGGAGTCTCCTTCTCTGGAGACATTCTAAACTCTCCTGGACATGTTCCTGTGCAACCTGCTCTGGGTGGACCTGCTTTGGCACGGGCGTTGGACTAGATGATCTCCAGAGGTCCCTTCCAACCCTTTGTGATTCGGTGATTCTGTGATTTAATAAGTTGGTTTTGGGGTTTTTTTGAAAGTGTAACTGTTGCGTCTTTTCCTGTATGTATTCAGGACAGTTAAGATTTTTTATACAGTAAAAACAAATTTTAAAGCACCTGTTTACTCATTTTTAATTGCAATCCAACTTTCATTGAGTCTGACCTAAGAGAAAAATAACTTTGTTTAAAAAAAGCATCATTCACCATTTCTAATAGTTTTATTAAAAATATAATTAGGAATCTGAATAAATGCTTGTAGGGTACGGCCTTACTTTGATAACTAAAACCTCCTGGTTAGTCACATCTGATGAATTCTAGTGGTCGCTGGAATCAGTCTTTTCTTTAAAAATGGAAAGCACTATGGAGCCCTAATGTAAAAAGAAAATAAAAATACCAGATAGATTTTTTTAAACGAAGATTTCCCAATTGTTGAACTCTGTCATTGTTAAAATTCATCTTTTCAATCCATCCCTGGAATATACAGTTAATTGCCTCTTCTAAATATAATGCACAGTAGGCAATTACCCTTTTGCAGCTACATCTCTGGATTCAGCTTTTTCATTAAATTATAATTACAATGGACCTTCGAAGTTGTCATGAAAATGAAAGATAAGTAGCACTGAAAGTGAGGGTTTAATGGCATGAACCAAACATCAGCGATGAGCAACTTCTCTTTCCATTTCAGCTCTGGCCTCTTACCCCATTCCCATTTCACTTTTGGACTTGCCTGGAGTGAATAAGGAGCACAGAGCCAAATTACGCAGTGAACTTTGTTATTAAAACAGCATGGGGTAATACTTTGAATTTACACTTTGTTTTATTCCCAGTGGCAGTGGAATAACAGCATCTCTGTGTCACACAGGGCTTTCTCGGGGGCTCACAGATGAGTCATTTCGTTGCTCCAACAAGCATGTGCTCTCCCACATCCAGCTTACCTTTGCTTGCAGGAGCAAGAGCTGAGTTTTGTCCTAAAAGATGTGTTCTTTTATAGATATACAGCCTGCTCAGGCACATCTGCCTGCAGCTTGTTTTTTATTGCCTGGAGGGACCTTGACCTTGCTTTTTGTTCCGGGTCGGTGAAACATCTGGAGCCCAGCGCTGCATCTTGCTACAGAAGCATCCACACGGCGGGACAGTTCATTGCACATCTGCTTGCGAGCATCAGTTTCTGCCACTAACTGGCACTACCTTCTAAAACATATTTTACTTTTTTAAAACTACATTCTACCTTCTTAAAGTACATCATTGCTGTGGTCTGAGTCTGCTGCAAGGTCATGCTCAAGGCTCAGCTTATCAAACCACCGGCAAATCCAGTTCCCCATATCCCTTGCTTTGGTGCTCACCGGCACGGTGACTCAGGGTACTCAACCAACCCAGCCAGAAGCTGTTTTCATTTTTGCAACGAGCTGTTCATTGCTTCAGCTTCCCAAAGGGCGAGATTGCTGCGTGGTCAGTGGTACCATTGCCAGTGCTGCAAGTCCTGCCCAGCCACAAGTGCAATGGGGAGGGGAACGGGCACCCAACCATGTGCGTTGGGGGCTCTGGGCAGGTAAACGGGCTCAGCCACATCACAAAACCACACGCTTGAGATGACGCCCTTTGCGTTGCATCTAGTGATGGCGTGACCATGGGATGAATTTGTTCAGTAAGCTGATCTGATTGACCAGAAGCATCACAGAAAGTACCTCCATGAAAGAGTAGAATAGAATATCGTATTCAGTTGGAAGGGACTTAACTGTGATCACCTACTCCAACTGCTTGACCACTTCAGGGTTGACTAAAAGTTAAAGCGTGTTATTAAGGGCATTGTCCAAATGCCTCTTAAACAGAGGTTTGGGGCATCAGCCACCTCTCTAGGAAGCCTGTTCCGGTGTTTGACCACTGTCTCTGTAAAGAAATGCTTCCTAGTAGTTTCCTGTTGGATCTGCTAGTTGAGCTGACTCACCCTGTGGGCCTCTCATCACTGAATCTGGTGTAGGATGGAAGGAGAGGGCACGGCTGGGGTGGCTGGGGATGGGATTACCCTACTGTGACTGAACCACTTAGATAAACAGAACACTGGCTCACGCTCACCCATGTGGGCATTGCTGCCAGAAGCCACAGTCTTTGCCTTGCTCACTTGCTCCCTTGCTTACTTGCCCCTCTGCTCTCTGATCCATCACCCAGAGACTCCCGTGCTGTCTCCAGCCAGTGAACTGAAAACCAACTACATGCCTTTTTCCGGACTGTTATTCAGCTGCGTAACATCTAAGCTGAGATTTATGGCTCCCACAAGTGCCAGTCCTGATGTGGAGGAGATGTGAGGACCATCCAGCAAGAGGTAGTGGGGAAGGGCAGAAATGCCTTCTGGAGCAGTAGTGAGGTCTTGTGTCAGACATCCTCCCTGTGAGCCCTGCCAGGACTTAATCGCTCTTCATGCCCACATTTGCCCCCTTTTTGGCCTGCCCCTTCACATTCTTTGTGAGCTCCTGCTCTGCCAGAGACTCCTCTGCTCCAGTCTTCCTCTGGCTGCTCACTGGGACATTTTTGCTACCTGCCCACCAAACCCTGAGGAGGCTCAAGCATCAGTTTGAGCAAGTGAAGCTTGAACCGGTCCAACCTCCACCTGCCTCCCAGCAGGAACGAGTTCCTGCACAGGCACCCATAGCAGCTCCATTACAGCTGAAACCTCCAGGGCTCTGCACAGGCTCCTCTTACCCTTTTTCTGCTGGCGGCAGCGATATGCGCCTTTGCCACAGCAGAGTCCTGGATTTTACGCACTACAAACCTTAATGATGACAATTCCTGGAAGAGCTGCAGTCATCACAAAATTTCAGCTGTGCCTGCACGGTGTGGTCCTTTGACCTTGATTTTTCCGAGGCAAGCATTGATACCTGATAATTTATTGCACTGGCCTATGTATCAGTAGATATTCTCCAGAAATTAACATTTGGAGAAAATATTTACTTTATTTCTGCAAAAAAAGGGCCAGGGATTCATTGTGTGGCAGCTGGGAGATGTCCAGCAGCTTCCTCTGGTGCCCAAAGCTGGAGGAGGCAGCTGGACTCCTTGATCCACAGTGAGACCTGGTCACAGAATCACAGAACCTGGTCAGGTTTGGGTCACCTCTCCTGTCCGCTCCTCCCCACAGATGTGAGCCCTCTATGCTTTTCCGTTTCTAATGGGGCAGATAACAAAATTAGCTGACCTTGGTTGTTATAGCAATAAGTATAAGCAAGAGCCTCTCTGCACACCGTTCCTTGGCATGGAGCACAAACATTGGGCTTATCGCTCTGAGAACGAGCAGTTTTCTCCACAAGCCGCCCTTAATTTCAGAGAGTTAGAAGAGTCCTGGCCAAGATGTAAAATAACAGAAAAGTTGGTTCTGTTTTACTTCAAACCGGGACACTGCTGGTTGCTGACAGCTTGGGCTAAACACAAAATAATACCTTTGGTTTCCCCTCCCACCTCCGCAAACTGCAAGCGAGGTGTTGCTCTGCGGTCAGCCCCAGGCAGCAGATCATGGAATCACAGAATCACAGAATTATCAGAGTCAGAAGGGACCTTCTAGAGACCATCTAGTCCAACTCCCCTGCCAAAGCAGGAGTGCCCAGAGCACATCACTCAGGACAGCATCCAGGCGGGGCTTGAAGATCTCCAGAGAAGGGGACTCCCCCCCCTCCCTGGGCAGCCTCTTCCAGGGCTCTGCCACCCTCACCCCAAAGAAGTTCTTCCTCAGATTGCAGTGGAACTTCCCATGTTCCAGCTTGTGCCCATTGCCCCTCATCCTGTCACTGGGAGCCACCGAAAAGAAGCTCCATCCTCCCTCAAACCACCATTTAGATACTTGGAAGCATTAGCTTAGATGAGCAAGCAAACCTGTGACCAGTAGGAACACGTGGCTGGTGGCTGCCTGCCCACGACGGGATGGTGGTACACATGCTCCCGCGAAGCTAAAAGGTCCCCCCAGCACCCAGCAATGAGGCATTGATGGCCAAAAATAGCTGAGCCTGTCACAAGGAGGGTGACACCACCGGGGATCCAGGGCCACGCTTCACGGGACAGTCTGTCACACAGTCAGAAAAGACACCGGCATCTTATTTAGCATGCATTCCCCTTGGTTTCAGGAAAGCTATTTACAAATAAATACCAAATCATTTCCTCAGGAGAATAGGACTTGGCTAAAAACCTGCCGTGCTGCTGCACAAGTGTTTGGCAGCTCCGGATCCTCGCAGTGGCCTTAAGGGAGAAGACGTGGCCCCTTAACAGCGCTTTTAAAATAGAGCAGTGTGTAAATGAAAGAGCAATTTAAGGACTCCAGGCAATGCAGGACAGCAAACGTTTCTCAAAACGGGAGCCCTCCACACACAGATTATACCAGATGACAGCTTACTAAATATATCCCCAATGCCAAACCAAACAGCACCGAATACCCAAACAGGAGGTCACTGCAGCCTGTCTCCCTGGCGCCACTTTTCTTTCTGATCCGCAAGAGATTTTCACCGGGAGGACTGAAAGATGAAGCAGAGAGGTGGAGTGTATGCGAGCGGCTGTCAGGGAGATGGATTTCCATGTTGGCAATCCGTTTTGCCTTTGAGGGTCAGTGTAATATCTCACTGGAGTCCCTGTCTATCCCCTGAGACCAAAAAAGTGACATTTACACAGAAAATCTTACACTTAAAGATGATGGCAGCTTTACCAGGTAAGGACTGAATGAGACTTTGGAGCTACAGAACTTGCAAAATAATAAAGGTAATGAAAAGTGAATTGCCTCTCTTGCCCCGAAGCACATTTTAAACATTGTCTGCTTTTCAGCCTTGTGCATAAATACACATAATTCTGCATCTTTAATTGAGATATGTATTCAGCGTGGTTGTTTTTTCTGCTGACAGCTCAGTGCAGTTACACTGTTAATAATCGTAACAACTATTTAGTAGCATTTACATTGCAATCCTGCTAAGAGACCTGAGCCATGCTCGAAGATTATAGAAACCTGGAACCAAAATATATTCCCAGCCCAAGAGCTGAAATCCTGAATAGTAAAAAAAAAACCCCTTTCTAGCCTTTTGTATTAAAATGTCAGCCTGAGGGGAGTCAGGAACCCACATCCAACAGAATTTTTTACAAACCATCAGTCTAATTCCCTCAGTCCTTCTTGCAAATCCCAGCCAACTGAGTCATCAGTGAAGAAATAATCATTTTAGTGGGATTCCTAAATAGTGCCCTGCACAGGTCTCATCCCAAGTGAGAGCAGCCTGCAGAGCAGGGCAGTATCCAGGCGGGCTCATGTTTGCCTGAGCTTTAATCCCTCTGCAGACAAATCCTGAACTTGAATGCATGGAAAATTGCTGTTGCTAATCTTATTTTGCAGGAAAAAATGAATGTACTTCAACCAGCATCTGGCAAGATACAGGTTTTTAGCTTCTGACTTAGAAGAAACCTTGTCTGCATATACGCTTCACTGGCTGGTAAAGTTACTGGAATTACATTTTTTCCTTTAAAATGTTGAGAATGCAATAGCAGCCTGAATTCCCTTTTTTCTATGTTATGTACAATAGCACAGTGGCAGCAGGGCAGTAGACATTTCATAGGCCATAAAGCCAGAATGGGCTTAATCCTTAATGGACAACAGGATGCCCATGAGCCAGCAATGTGCCCTTGTGGCCAAGAAGGCCAATGGCATCCTGGAGTGCATCAGGAAGAGTGTGATCAGCAGGTCGGGAGGGGTCATCCTGCCCCTCTGCTCTGCCCTGGGGAGGCCCCATCTGGAGCACTGGGTCCAGTTCTGGGCTCCCCAGTTCAAGAAGGACAGGGAACTGCTGGAGAGGGGACAGCAGAGGGTACAAAGATGATGAGGGGCCTGGAGCATCTCNGGGAGGTGGTGGAGTCTCCTTATCTGGAGACATTCCAAACTCTCCTGGAGAGGTTCCTGTGCAACCTGCTCTGGGTGGACCTGCTTTGGCAGGGGGTTGGACTAGATGATCTCCAAAGGTCGCTTCCGACCCCATGGGATTCTCTGATTCTGTGATCCTCTTGTCACACTAGATTTACATTTGTGTGACTGTTAGTATAAGTTGGCAGTAAAGATGTTGACAGAGCTGAGGCCTGGCTGGGGCCCAAGGGCACTGATTTTTAAAGACGGTGATTGGGATTACTAAACCCTGCTTCTAAAGAAGCCTTAGCCCCTCTTCCTCCCCGTGAGAGCTTCGTTGTTCTCCATTGAATCGTGGTTGAAAACGGGCTGTAGCCACTCAAGACGTGTAGGTGTTGCAGTGGGAGCAGAGGCAAACCAAGCTGCTGCCACCCAAGAGCTGCCAAGGGGTGCCATTCCCCAAAGACAGGGATGCGAGAAGGGAGCCTGGTGTGGTATAAGCAGGAGGCAAGCACTGACGTTGTTTCTGTGGTTCCTTGGCCTGGGTGTGTCCCAGAACTGTCAAGACCTGCAACTTTCCCCAGAGGTAGCAAGAGAGGGAAAGGCTGTCAAGAAATTAAAACAGTCACTGCTCATGAAATTACTCCATGTCTCGTCTGAGCCTCAGAGGAAGGGCCTCAGAGGTGAGAGGAAGCCATCAAACAAAAAAATGCATAAGCCCTTAGGTGCTTCCTGCTGCTCGGTTTTGCTTTAGAAGCACCTGGAGCTTGCAGATGGCCCGTCGGAGCTATTTCGCAAAGCTTCGCAAAGCAAAGAAGCTTCTTGCCCAGCTGCTGTCATTTTCTCATACGTCCTGCAGGTTCCCGAATCCAGATCTGACATTTGACCACCACACTGTTGTTTCTCCAGCTTCTGCTACGGTCGGCTATATACAGTGGGGTTTTGGCAGGTTGCTCTCCCCCAACTTCCCAAAAATAGAGCCAAAACTTAGATGCCAAACTACTGGTGGGATGCAGCATGTTTGGGAGGCACCAGCCAGGCTTGGATCGTGAGAGTAAAGCTGAAAGAACTCTTGTGGTCTCAGTCGCAGGCTCATTACGGTGCTCTTACAAACACACTGGAGTACAGGTGCTGCAGCAGTGACAGTCCTAAGGAGAGAAGAGGTAATATTTTTTTATTAGACTGACCGACGGAAGTCAGAAAAGTGGATAAACTTTTGGGTTTAAGATAAGGGTTAGGGTTCCTACAGTTACTGATAAGACCGAGTCAAGGTCTTACGAACCTTTAGGAGTCTACAAGTACTGACTGTTTACTTGTAGACTCCTAAAAGTCCATAGGACCTTGACCCCATCTAATCAGGAGTCTAATAGACTCCTAAAACACAGTTTCCTAGTCCCACTAAGCGCATCAGGAGAGCAAGGTATTGAGTGGGATCCCAAAAGGCACTTAAGTACCCAAAGCAGAACTTAGGTCTCAATAAAAAACCTCTACTCAGTTGGTGTTGTGGGCTGGGGGTGCTCAGCTTTGACTTTTAATTTTCAAGGTGGAACCTGAAGTTAACATCTCTTTGTGTAACAAACCCACTTGCCTGCAACCAAGGAGCTGGTTCCCTTTGGGAGGTGGGAAAATGTAGACTGGAAACCTTTATTCGCGCACGGTGCTTGTATTAGAAATGGAGCAAAATGAACCCTGCTGGGTTCAGATTGCAGGTGCTTGTCCTCAGAACACTCACCGAGGCGGTGCCTCTGTATCAGCAGAGTCCAGCACCTCTACTCTGAAAAATTCGGAATTTCACACCAAACTGGGGTTCAGCATTGTTTACCTTAAGATGGCTACCCCCTTGAAAGACCTCACTTATGCAGTGCTGAATAGGAAGACGTAAGTGCATGGTGTCGGCTCCTGTAAGGTTCAGGCACTGATTTGGAAGCATGGAAGTCTTCAGTTTGTCCTGTCTTTAGCCAGGAACAGGCAAAATCGTGGGGAAAAGGGAGCTGAAGAAAAGGTGAAGAGATTTACTTTGAGAAGTGTAGAATTACTAATTATGAACCTGGTCTGAGAGACTTCCTGCAGGTTTGCTGCGACTTCAGGGTTATTAACCTATTTTTTCTCTTTCGGAGCTGCGCTTCTCTGTCCTTAAATGAGCTTGTGACCTAACAAAGTGTTTAAGCGTGTACAACTTTAACCATCGAAGTGTTTCCACTGACTTCAGCAGGAACAGGCAGTTGTTAAAGGCAGCGGCCGTGCCTAAAAGTGGGCTGCCAGGCTGCCGTCTTCCGTGCTGGGGACAGTGTCATACATAACGCTTAGATGAAATGGGAGGGGGAAAAGGGAGCATTTCTAACATGATTACAGCCAGCTTTCCTTTTATGTCTCGCAGAGGAAAACAGTATGCAAATGCCGCGCGTGCCTGCGTGGATTCAACCTTTCTTCCCTCTTTTTTGATCTCCCTAATTCTGACAAACAAGTTGCCCGTGATTGCTGAAGAGAAGCGCTCCCTGAGGCGCCGGGCCATGGGGATTTTCTGAGGGGCGTTGTGGATTTAGGCAGCCCCCCCCCACCCCCCGTTTGCCTGCTTCTGGCTACGCTTTCCCACTCCAAGGTTCTTCCTCCGGTTGCACCTTGGTGGAGAAGAGGCGAATCACGCCTGGGAACTGAGCCAGGGTAAAAATAATTGAGGTGGGGAGGGTACTCCTTTTTTAAAACAGTCTCCTGGTCCTTTTGACAGCACAACTGCCCAAAGAGCTGCACCAGCACAACGCAACCCAGGCACTCCATCGAGGCGCTGCCACCGAAAAACGATGTCTGCCAAACCGCGGTCTTATTTCCTCAGCGTTGCTGTGCCAGCAGGGTGGAAGGTAGGAAAGTCCAAAGGTGAGTTTTCTGCTCTCACCCCTCCCTCCGCTTTCCCAATCCTCTCTCCTGTGAGGGATGGGGTGAGCAGACAGCAGCTGGGCACAGCCGCTGAGGTTTCTGGCACGGTGGTGGTCCCTCGTTCTCTTGCTGTATTGTCCTGTTCCCAGCTCCAGCTTGTGCTGTGCGTTCCCTCCTCTGTTCTGGATCCGTACCTCTTTGTGTGTCCGCACCGCAATCAAAGCCCAGGAGCAATCCAGCTGAAAAGAAAGTGTTCTTCTTCAGGGCTAATTTTCATTTGGCTTCCAGCTCCAGAGCGCGCACCGTGCCAGCGGGGCTCAGGGGGTTGCACGCCGGGGAAACCGGAGGGTCACCAGGCCAAAGGTTTGTTCTGGCAGACTAGAGAGCAAACACGACTTGGAGTATCCAAACAAACTTAGTTTACACAGCCATCGCTATCCTTCAGAGTTAACACTTGATCCAGCGGACTTGGGGCATTTGATCTCCCTCCAATGTTGGAATCTAGTCGTGCAAATTCTGCATTATAGAGGGGATGTCCTACCACGAAGCTCATGCCGTTCATCCACGTGGGACCTCTGCGTGGGAGATACCTGGATGCCTTGTACAGGAGCGTGCTGTTCAGCGTGGGGTGGGAAGGCTGCGGCAAGACACGTTGCTGAACTATCCCACGTTCTTTCAGGAGGCACGCCAGAACTGTGAGGGCTTCTCATCCCCACTGCAGGTCCCTTCACCATCGCCGGCTGTAGCCTGCAGCGCTGCTCTGCAGGTCTTTTCCCCAGTGCCCCGTGCGCCCATCCAGGCAGCTCATTTTGGACCCCCGTGGGCAGTAAGCGAGAGCCCCGCTCACCCAACTTCCAGCTGTTTGCCTTCCACAAAGGAATGATCCGTGGGATCCAAAAGGTTGATCCACGGCAGCTCCTTGCCAGCCTCACTGGCAGCGCCCCGATACCTGTCAAAGCATTAATCTGAGCACAGGGCTTTAGCAGTTCCCAGCTGGAAGGCTGCGTATAAAAAGAGAGATGAAAGCTTGTCTTCAGAGTGTCGGGCTGTACTGAGTAATCAACAGCCGGAAGGTCTGGATATAAAGCAGGTGTATATGACTTAATTCTACCTTTGTGTCCCGCACTTGTTTTTATGGTATTACTATTTAATTGCTTGCATTACGCCTGTCCAATAATACCATTTAACATGAATAACACTTAGTGCTGCATCTTCAAAGTGCTTTCCGAGCTAATTATGAAATGCGTAATTTAAGTGAAAACAAGCACCTTAGGCTGGGACCTGGGCTTGTGTTTGACAAAGCCTGGCGGGCGCCTGCAGTGCGGCGTACGCTGGGGTGAGGAGCTGTGGGATTATGGGGTAACGGTTTTAAACTGGAAGAGGGGAGATTTAGATTAGATACCAGAAAGAAATTCTTTGCTGTGAGGGTGGTGAGGCACTGGAACAGGTTGCCCAGAGAAGCTGTGGCTGCCCCATCCCTGGAGGGGTTCAAGACCAGGCTGGATGGGGCTTTGAGCAACCTGGTCTGGTGGGAGGTGTCCCTGCCCGTAGAAGGGGGGTTGGACCCTGGTGATCCTTAAGGTCCCTTCCAACTCTAACCATTCTGTGATTCTATGATTCACAGCAGGGTTAAGCCAGCGAGAAGGGCACGCAGCAACAATGCAGGGTGGTGTTCTCTCCCAGGCACAAAAGGCCAAGGCTCCATGAGACTTTTTCTGCTGAATTTGACAGCACGTCAAAGAGTGAGCAAAAGAGGGGGGTGGGGGTGTTGAAATAATTCTTCAAGTAATAGAGCTTGGCTTTGATACTGCATCTTCTTCTCTGCTTCCTTAAACGTTAAGACTAAAATCTGGCAGTCAAAAGTAGTAAATGGCTCAGAAATGCTCGTTTTGGGGCTATGCAATGCAGGAGCCATGGCACAGAAGTTAGGGAACTACAACACAGCCTGACCGCAGCCTTCTGCCTTCAGCTGTGTCTGCAGAGTACCAAAAACAACCGTGCCAATACACAAACACTAATTAATCCTCAGTAAAACAAGTAAAAAAGTACACGAAGAGCACTCCCGGGTCGATGTGTCACAAGGACAGGATGAATTGGAGTAGGTGTGGAGTAGGCAGGGCAGTCAAGTTGTAACCAGCTTTGACTGATGCTTCTGCAAGACATCACATTCTTGGGCTCCAGCCCGAGCAGAAAAAAATGCACAGGGTTCACTTTTGCCTGGAAAAGAAAAAAAAAAAAGTCCTTACAGAAAATCAGGGCTCCAAATCTGACAGAGTTTCTTTAGACACATCCGTGGGTAGGAAGAGAAGCTTGAATAAGTAGGTACCTTTGGCTTTGTAGCCTTCAAATTCAGGACCTCACTTGCTTCCACTTTTTAAAGTTGGTTGATGTTTCATCAGCAGAGATTGCAGAGAAACCCAATGTAGACATTCCAAACCCACCTGGACATGTTCCTGTGCAACCTGCTCTGGGTGGACCTGCTTTGGCAGGTGGGTTGGACTAGATGATCTCCGGAGGTCCCTTCCAACCCCCTGTGATTCTGTGATTCTGTGAAAGGGCTGATTCTGTGTCACTGCCAGGAGGAGGTGTTTGGAAAGTTACATTTTTTCTTTGGCTGGCTGGTTGACCTCTGGGTGTGTAAAGTAAATCTCGACCTCAATATTTATATCCTCTCACTTCATGAAGTCTACAACCAAAAGCTATCCAGTATCAAACGGAACAAATCCAATGAACTCTTTCCTCTCTCGCCTTCAAAAACCTTCTTTTGAATTTCTAAACAACACCCGGTTTGCTCCACGTTCACTTGACTGGCCCCCATTTACCCTTTCAGAGATTTAGCTGGGCAAGGCCGGGTGATGCTGCCCCTAAAAGTGAGGAAAGTCTGAACCTGGAAGAGAGGAGAAGGTGGCTCGTGCCTGGGATCCGTGCGTGAGGGCGAAGGGAGCTGAGCTTGGGGAGGGCTACGGAGGCTGGCTGGAGAGGTCTCCAATTTTTGCCCACTTACATTTATCTCCAGAGCTGCTGGTGAGCAGCCCTGAGGAGAAGGACTAGGGAGTGAAGGACTTCAGAGCCCTGGAAGAGGCTGCCCAGGGAGGCGGTGGAGTATCCTTCTCTGGAGACATTCCAAACCCTCCTGGAGAGGTTTGTAAATGTAAATGTATGTCTGGGAGTACAAGTGGCATGTCCATGCAGAGGGACAGGCTGTTTCACCCTGCTCCCTCCCGTGCTGACGTGCAGGTCCCCAGGAGAAGCAGGAGATTATACCTACTGGACTATGAATCAAGAAAATATAGGCTCTGTTACCCTGTAGGATTTGACTGCCTGCCTTTCCTGCGCTGCCTTGTGTCCTCTGGAGCTTGAAGGATGTCAGCAGCAAGTAGTCACTGTGAAGGTTGAACATATTTTGGCTTCAGATGGACAAAACAAGAGGAAACAGGACAAGAGGAAATGTCCTGTCTTGACAGGACAAGAGGAAATGGGCACAAGCTTGAATGTAAGAAGTTCCACCTAAACATGAGGAAGAACTTCTTTCCTGTGAGGGTGGCAGAGCCCTGGAAGAGGCTGCCCAGGGAGGTGGTGGAGACATTCCTTCTCTGGAGACATTCCAAACCCACCTGGACATGTTCCTGTGCAACCTGCTCTGGGTGGACCCGCTTTGGCATTGGGGTTGGACTAGATGATCTCTGGAGGTCCCTTTCGACCCCTTGTGATTCTGTGGGAGCGCTCATGGATGAGAAGCTCGACATGAGCCGGCAATCTGCATTCACAGCCCAGAAAGCCAACCCCATCCTGGGCTGCATCAAGAGAAGCGT
>VXAK01026756.1:0-14046 GCA_013399435.1 Arenaria interpres
GGTCCCTTCCAACTCTAAAAGTTTAGCGAAATTCAGTGAAATCAGGCACGAAGAAACATATGTTTAAGCATTTTCTACAACTAGAACAGTGTAAGATGTGCAATATTCTTCACATACAGGCATAAAATATAGGCACAATATAGCAACACAATGGACCCATTGAATAAAGTTCTTACTGGCTTCTGATCCTCTGTGAAAACAATTAAAAATCCTAATAAAAATCTGAAAAAAATTGGGTTCAGTTCATTACAATATATTCATGATTGAAGAAAAAGACTAGCTGCTCTATTGGACACTCACTGTATCAAGTGTCAAGGGACATTAACCTAACAGCTCATGAGCTGATCTGAGAGGGGAGAAATCTGTTTAACCATTTCTTCTTCAACTGGTCTCTTAATCTTTAATTCATTGATATTTTTGTTATTTCTCTCAAACATTTTTCCATTTTACAGTTCTCTAAGCACAATATAAACACAATCATGCTTTGTAGTTACCATGATTAATCTTTTAAGTAGAATTAGTACAACTTACTCAAAAAATACCATTCAAAATCCAAGTCTAAAGTGCTAGATCTCATCACAGGGAAACCATTAAGGCCCTCAACAGAAAGTAGTGATGTTATTACTATCTGTGGGCTTTGATGAAACCAAATTAAAAGTAATTTATGCTTTTGGAGATACTGAGCATTACCATTGTCACTTTCCCGAATCAGTCAGAAAATACACTATGTCAAAAGTCATAGTTGCCCTGCCTTATGCAGTGTTCGTGATACTGGGATCAAGTGAGGTTTGTTGCCTTTCTTACTGCATCAACTGTGCAATCGTATTCCACTGGGCAGGAATTGTTGAGCTAGAGTATGGCAAACAGCAACAGTTTTCAGGTCATCACTATATCTCTCTGCTTTGTTCTCGTGTCTTTCCAACCTCTTTAAGGAGCAGAATTTCAAGGAATGCAACAGAATGGTTGTTTCGCAGGACAGAGCAAGAGATTTCGGATGAGACATGGAGGGAAAGAAGTAATGTAGATTATCATTAAGGCATCAGAAGCAGCAGATCTAAACACATACTATTAGCTTTTAAAAAAAATAAATAATTGTGTGAAAATTGCAAATCATTTTCTAAATAATGGGTTTAACACCAACCAGCAACCAGGACCACACAGCTGCTCACTCACTACTCCTCCTTAGTAGGGTAGAGAGAAGAGGAAGTGAAGAAGGTGAAAAGAAAAAAAAATATATGCATAGATTGAGATAAAGGCAGTTTAATAGAACAGTAATGGAAGAGGAAAATAATAATTATACTAATAATGATATTGGTAATGGTAAAAGAATATAAAAAATAAAGTGATACAACACAAGTTGCTCACCACCTGATGATCCATTGCCCACTCAATCCTGAGCAGCAATCATGGATTCCTGTCCCCCAGTCAACCCCCACTTATATAGAGTATGACATCTATACTATGGAGTATTCATTTGGCCAGCTTGTCCTGTCTATGCTTCCTCTCAGCTTCTACGGGAAGCTGAAAAAGTTCTTGACTAATGAAACATTATTTAGCAACAACTAAAACAATATGTCTTGTTTATTATGTGTATTATTATTCTCATACTAAATCCAAAATACAGCAGCTGCTAGAAAGAAAATTAACTCTATCCCAGCAGAAACCAGGACATGAGGTGGCCTAACAATTTCCTCCCAGCAGCTTCCTCCCCTGTTGAAGTCTATTACATTTGACAAAACTTTGGTTTGTGGCCTGTATGCAGGAGTTGATAATGTGCACTTGCAGCCCAGAAAGCCAAACGCATCCTGGGCTACATCAAAAGAGGTGTGGCCTACAAGTTGAGCGAGGGGATTCTGCCCCTCTACTCTGCTCTGGTGAGACCCCATCTGGAGTACTGCATCCAGCTTTGGAGCCCTCAGCACAGGAAGGACATGGACCTGTTGGAGCAGACCCAGAGTAAGGCCACAAAGATGATCAGAGGGCTATAACACCTCACCTATGAGGGCAGGCTGAGAGAGTTGGGGTTGTTCAGCCTGGAGAAGAGAAAGCTCTGGGGAGACCTTATAGTAGCCTTCCAGTACTTAAAGGTGGCCTACAGGAAAGATGGGGATGGACCTATTATCAGGGAGTGTAGTGATAGGACAAGGGATAATGGTTTTAAACTGAAAGAGGGTAGATAGAGATTAGATGTCAGGAAGAAATTCTTAACTGTGAGGTTGGTTAGAGACTGGAACAGGTTGCCTGGAGAAGTTGTGGATATCCCATTCCTGGAAGTGTTGGATGGGGCTTTGAGTAACCTAATCTAGTGGGAAGTGTCTCTGCCCATGGCAGGTGCATTGGAACTAGATGATCTTTAAGGTCCCTTCCAACCCAAACCATCCTATGATTCTGTAATCTATTGAGATTTCAAAAGTAGCAGCTTTAAGTATAGTCAACTCAAAATGAAGGGGAGATGGTCTGCATTAAATGAAGGTGAACTGAGTACTGAACACTGGAAGTTTATATTTTAAAGTCAGACAAATTCTGAAATTAAGAAAAATCACATGCTGTAAAATGAGAAGTCTTCTATTTTAACCTTTTTGCAGTTCTCAATCTACAATATAGCCTCCTAAACCTTGCAATATGAAGTTTTTTAAACAAACATTTCATTTTTGTTCATTCATGATATCATATTTGAAAAATTATTGAAAATTGATTTTCTCAATGAATTCTCACAGCTTTTCTTCTTTTTTTGGCATTGAAGAAATACTAGATTTTACAGTCTGTAAAATGAATAGCTATACTGAAAGAGATCAAAAGTCTATCTAGTCCATTTTTCTGACAGGGCCAGCATTTGAAATCAGAAAAGTATAAGAACAAGACAGTTATAGCTGTGGACATTCTGTGGTTTAGACCCAGAAGTTGTAATCCCACTATCCTGACTTTGTTTAATCCTTCTCATTAACTGATGTAACCACATTTGGCATTCAAGTATTTTATGACTTGACTTGAATTCAACTATATGTTATGTGACACCACGTTGTTTTGGGTTTGTTTTTTTAACCACCAACATAATAGCCTTTCACGGTCATCTAACTCTTATGCAAGAAGAAATAATCATAGAATCGTAGAATAGTTTAGGTTGGAAGGGACCTTAAAGATAATGAACAATTATTTTTACTACTTAACTTATTTCTGCCAGTTAGGATATTATGACCTATAATCTTATTTTCTTTCAATTGTTTCTTATATTAGTTCATTTTAATCCCATATAATGTAATTTTAATCCCATATCCTGTCACTGTTTCCCAGTGACAGGACGAGGGGCAACGGGCACAAGCTGGAACATAGGACGTTCCACTCAAATATGAGGAAGAACTTCTTTATGGTGAGGGTGATAGAACACTGGAA
Organism: Arenaria interpres; assembly: GCA_013399435.1. Classification (NCBI taxonomy): domain Eukaryota; kingdom Metazoa; phylum Chordata; class Aves; order Charadriiformes; family Scolopacidae; genus Arenaria; species Arenaria interpres. Next base: position 3,391 of record VXAK01026756.1, read on the forward strand.
CAGGCTGCCCAGGGAGGCTGTGGAGTCCCCTTCTCTGGAGATCTTCAAGACCCGCCTGGCTGCAGTCCTGAGTAATGCACTATAGGCAATCCTGTTTTGGCAGGGGAGTTGGACTAGATCATCTCTAGAAGGTCCCTTCCAACTCCAACGATTCTGTGATTCCATGATCATATGGAAGCCATAATAAACGTTGAAATATCCTTGTTGCCTCTACTTCATATCTTCAGTTTTACAAAATTATTTTTGAGATTAGCTGCCTTGAATAAAACACGGAATTAAAGGATGACACATGAAAACACTGAGTGGCCTAGCTATTTGTCTATTATGTAAGGAGTAACTCCTGATTCTTATCTCCTTTCTCCGACAATTAGTCATATGCTTTCATAAAACTATCCAGGTTATCTGTAAGATTTTTGTCTGAGGAACGTTAACTGATTTTGACCATGTCTATAGTGTTAATTGAAGTAGAACTGCATTCAAATTCCTAGATCCAAAGATAAATAATATTAAAACCCACCACATTCACAATGCTTAGAACAAGCTTGCTTTTTTCCCTCACTTTTTTTTTCTTTAAATACTCCAAAATAAAGTTAAAAGGTAGGTGCAGTTAGAAAGGCTTTTCTTTGTATATCCTTCATCTGAATCCATGACAATTTCTTCTGATCAGCTCATTGTATCGTAGTTTATTTTAGTTTTTGTTACTTTGACAATGTTGTAATATAAGAACTCATTTGCTGTTGAATACTGGAACTATCCTTGCTATTAATTCTGGGTTTAACATCATTTTACAGGTATGATGAACATGCAATGTTTGTTTCCTGCAATAGAGTACTTCTCACTAATCTGTGAGAAGGTGATAAATTTTACATCTAATAAATCTTGCAACAGTTTAATTCCCTCAAGTATTTTAGGAGAGCAACTCTCAAAGTCAAAAGCTTTTTTAAAATCCAAGTTTATTCTAGTGATAATATCAAGCTTATCTGAATCACTATTGACTCCTTCAGAGCACTGAAAGATTATTAAAACATGAATTCTTCACATAAAAATCAGTGTTGCTTCTTCCCATATATTCTATTTCTTCATTTATATACAAATGCTGTTTTTCAGTACACTTGAAAATAATTTTCCTTGTTTTCCGCACTCACATCTACACTCTAGCTTTTTCTAAAACTAATTTCCTTATTACCTCCTCCCTATGACCTGAAAATAAGGACAATTTCAATGACAGTTAACATACCAGTTAACAGGTAATTCCATATTTGATTTCTTTTAGAACTTTTGAGTGAAATAATTTAGTTCTATGCCTTTTATTGATGTATTTTAAAACTATACTATTAACACGTAAATGTGTGGTATTTTCTTAGATTCTCCCCTATAAAGATAAAATGTGGAATAAGATTCTCCCTTAACTCTTTTTCTTTGAATGCTAATATGAATAATTCAGTTAGTTTTTCTATTATGTTTTATCTTTCCTTTACTATTCCATTTTTGAGATGTTCATCTATCACCCCTGTCAGCTTTCTGGAAAATTTTCTATTTCTGATGTGCTGGAAGGAATTTTTAATATTAGTTTCAATGCCTATAGCAAGCTGCTCATGAAATATTTTTTTTTTGGGTGCAGTCTTATAGCTTTACATTTTCCTTGCCAGGTTTTATGTTCCATTTACAAAAGAGAATATTGCACTTTTTATAATCTCCTTTGTTAAGTATGTAACTAATTCAACTTCTTTCTTTATTGCCATCCTTTAAAGTCATTGTTAACTTTTACGTAATTACTTTGAATGACTCTAGACTGTCTCTTGCAATTGTTCTATTTTATAAACTTGTTCTAATGAATTTCTAATGTTGTCCCTATCTATGGTAACTGAATACATTATGAAGAGAATCCTGCTACTAAGCTTAAAGATTTTCTGAAAATAAATGCTTAAATAGAAGAAATAGAACTACAAGAGAATTTTTGCAAACATAAAGCAGCATGGATAACAAAGTACTGTGAACTAAGCCTGTCTGAAATGGACAGCTTTTGAAAAGGGTCAGCAAATAATTCTGAACACTATTACATAAAAACATGGGAAAAAATGTACTTAGAAATGAATAATGGAGAAAAGAATCAAAATTTTGGAGTATGGCAGATAACAGTTTGCACTTGTTACAAACAACACATATTAGCTATGCTTATGGGGAAGCAGAAACACCTTGGCAACTGACAGCTTGGCAGTTTTGTTTTAAGAGTATTCAACAAGACTGGTAAAAGCACTATGAAATTTTCATTCCCATTTCTCCTTGTTAACGGTATGTGAAAATATTGCACTCGTCTGAGGATTTAATTCATGTGAAACATTTCACTCATCAAAAAGGTAAATCATGATAATGTGCGCTTGGTGCCCAAGCTAAATGGAAATTCTATTGAGAGCTTTTGCCTTTCTTCAGCTCATCAAAATATTTCATGATAAATTTTACTTAGGAATAAACTTGAACTAGAAATAATATGCTAAAACCCCAATGCATGGGCTTGTGCCAAAAGTAATGAAATTAATTTTTTCATTGTCTCCTTGCTAAATAATTTCAAAGGTGAGCTGCTGCATTGCAAAGTCTCCTTTTTTTGGTGTCAGATAAGACATATTCTTTTAAAATTTTGTATTGTCCCTGTGTTCCCACTGAATTTGAGACTGCGGATATCTGTTATTTCAGAAAACCAGAATGAGCTTTACTTCTCCTTTTCTATAATTTGGACTACTGATATTATGAAATGACATTTGTTTGCAAGTTTAGGCTGATTCAGAATGCTAGTCTTAGGCCTAAATGTAGCTTCTATGACATTTCAGGATAATTCCACATGTCTAAGTCCTTGGGGCCCCTTTAAAACTTTAAAAAGATCTGTGGGCACAGAATACTTAGAATCATAGAATCATGGAATTGTCCAGACTGGAAGGGACCTCCAAAGGTCATCTAGTCCGACCTCCCCACAGTCAGCAGAGACATCCCCAACTAGACAAGGTTGTCCAGGGCCTCATCAAGCTTCACCTTGAATATCTCCGGGATGGGGCCTCAACCACCTCCCTGGGCAACCTGTTCCAGTGCTCCACCACCCTCACAGTAAAGAACTTTCTCCTAATCTCCAATCTAAATCTGCTCCCCTCCAGTTTAAAGCCATTGCCACTCGTCCTATCACTACAGACCTTTGTAAACAGGCTCTCCCCAGCCTTCCTGTAGGCCCCCTTCAGGTACTGGAAGGCTGCTATTAGGTCTCCCTGGAGCCTCTTCTCCAGGCTGAACAACCCCAGCTCCCTCAGCCTGTTCTCATAGCAGAGGTTCTCCAACCCCCTGATCATCCTCGTGGCCCTCCTCTGTACCTGCTCCATCAGGTCCATGCTTTTCCTATATTGAGGGCTCCAGACCTCTACACAGTATTCCAGGTGATGTCTCACCAGAGCAAAGAGGAAATCACCTCTCTGGACCTGCTAGCAATACATCTTTTGATGCAGCCCAGGATGTGATTGGCCTTCTGGGCTGCAACTTCACGTTGCCTGCTCATGTCCAGCTTCTCGTCCACCAGCTACCCCAAGTCCCTTTTCTCAGGGATGCTTTCTAATACCTCACCCCCTAGTCTGTACTGATGGTAAGGATTGTTCTGGCCCAGGTGCAGAACCTTGCACTTGTTCTTGTTGAACCTCATGAGGTTCACCTGGGCCCACCTCTCCAGCCTGTCCAGGTCCTTCTGGATGACATCCCATCCCTCTGGTGTATCGACAACACCACACAGCTTGGTGTCATATGCAAACTTGCTGACGGTGCATTTAATCCCTCTGTCCATGTTGTTGATAAAAATGTTAAACAGTATCGGTCCCAGCACAGACCCTTGAGGGACACCACTTGTCACTGCTCTCCATCTGGACTTTGAGCCATTGAGTACTACCCTCTGGATGCGACCATCCAGCCAGTTCCTTATCCACTGAACAGTCCACGCATCAAATCCGTATCCCTCCAATTCGGCACGCAGGATGTTGTGGGGGACCGTGTCAAAGGCCTTACTGAAGTCCAGATAGATCACATCCATAGGTCGTCCCTTATCTACTGACCTGGTCACTTTATCATAGAAGGCCACCAGGCTCGTCAGGCAGGACCTGCCCCTAGTAAAGCCATGTTGGCTGTTCTGAATCACCTCCCTGTCCTTCATGTGCCCAAGCATGGCATCTAGGAGGATCTGTTCCATGATCTTCCCAGGCACAGAGGGGAGGCTGACAGGCTAGTAGTTCCCAGGGTCCTCCTTTCTACCCCTCTGAGACAAATATACCCCATCTGTTGCTAGCAGACCTGGTGCCATATAAAGTTCCCCAAGGTCAAAAAACGGAAAATTTTGTTAGTGGCACCAGCCTCTGAGCTCAAGCTCATGTGAACCGTATTTAGTGGAAAGTTAGGGGTGACTTGTCTTTGGAACCACGCAGCTTGGCAAGTCCTTCATATCATACTGTTTCAGGGTTGAAAGTTTGTGCTCAAAATGTCCCAAAGGTAAAAGTTGTGGAAGAATTGTGACCTGAATGTGGGAGAAGTTTTTTATTCCTGTTTCATGGATGAGAAACTTGTGTTGATTGTGCTGTTAGTTTCTTTATTTTTCCCCCTCAAGTACTGTAAATAGTTTTAAGTTCTCCCTTTCCTATTTTCTCCATTACATGAAGTAAGAAAGTGAAGAATTTTTAATATATTACGAATGTCAGCAAACAGATCTGAACAAAACTCCTCTGAGGAAAGAAACTACATTAATCTTGATGATGCTGATTATTTCAGAATTTGATAGGTGAACCTAGAATTCCCAATGTAAAGTCTGTAGGTGAAGAAATAAAAAATTAAAAGTCAGTAAGTTCTGAATGAATACTTAGCATTACTATATATTTAGTTATCCTATTTTACCACACACAAAATATATTTAATATATGTAACTTCTGTACTGGTCATCCCTGTTTTGGGACCAGCTAAGTGAAATCCCCACAGAGTACTCTGTTTGCTTTCAATGGTTTTGGTGCACTCTTGGGCTGAAATTCAGAATGTAATCTGTCAAATATATGTGATGTCAAAGGACTGGTGTTTCGCTTCTCAGACTGTGAATATGCCACATTTTGCCAGCTTGCAATTTGTGAAATATCACTAACGTAAATCTTGAATCTTCAGACTTTTGTAGGAGTTATCTGAATAAGAATCTTGCAGGAGCACGATGTAAACCAGGAAAAGTGTCTGTAGCATTAGGAATATGTCCAAAACTGATGTCTGTATGCTTGGAACCACAGCTACCATCAATGTCCAAGTCCAGCCATGAGAACACTCCAGGCAGGTTTGAGACTACATTGCCCCAAGTTCTCTTGACTCAGGGCTGACCTGGAGACACAGTAGCTATAAGAAGTCTCTGATTTGGACAGTAAGATACAAAAAGATATGTATTTAACCACTGCAGGTGAATTTAGTTTCAGATGCAAGTCAGTGACATTTTTTTTCATATGGGCAATATATTTAAATTATACTAAACCAAGCAACTTCCAAAATAATACAGAATGACTCTCCTGCATAAAAGTTTTTTTTTGGATTTGGGGTTTGGTTTTTTTTGGTTTTTGTGTGTTTTTTTTTAATTTCTCCTAAATGAATACACTGGCCTTTTAACATGCCACATATATAAGTAGACACAATGTTTCCAAACCAAATGTGTCAGTGAACAACTACTGCATTGGTATTTGGAAAGCCAATTTAGAAAGAGCATAATTTCTACATTTCTCTTTATTGGAGAGCATGGACCAGGACTTTCTGCTTGCTGGTTATTTGTTGCAGGTTCTGAATCTTTCTCAAAATTTGTGTATCAGTGCTTTCCTTGATAGATATAGTTTATTTTTTTGCAGAAAAAATATTTAAAAATTTTATTATGCTTATTTTATTCTGTGTTTTTAAACTGTGATTCTCATAGTATTAAATTTTAAATTAATGACATGGAGGGAAGTGGAATAGGCGATTAATACTCAACTTTCTCTTGTAAAAGAAAGAAAGGTGGAGCAATAGATATTGTCATTGCAGATCATTCTTAAAATGTACAGTACAGGAATATTAGCTAGCTTGTTGTTGCTTTTGTGAAACTTTTGTAATTATAAAAGAAACGTGGTGCATTACTTGGATATTTTAAAACCACTTTTAATAATTACATATTTATACACAGTGATTTCTGTATCCCTTAGGATTTAATTAGTTTCTCATCTATGACTTGCAAGTTTTTAATAAGATCCTGAACTTGCTGAAGCTTCTACTGGAAATGGTTTTGTAAATTTTAACTTCCCCTCACACTTGCCCCTCCCCCGAAAAGTAACAATAAGCTTAACTAGATAAATTAAGTGTCTCACTTTCTTGACCGTTGTTTACTTTGCAGAATGATAATTTGGTGCTGATTTCCAGTGGGGCTAATGGTATTTTGGAATGAATCCAAGCAGCTTATTCCTAACAGTTCCACTCAGCTGATAGCATACAATTGTTTTCCCTAGTGGAAGTTTGCACTTTCATAGGAGAAATCCATCAATGAGATAGTATTCCTCCTATCACCTTTGGTTGAAACAGGTAAGTCAGTCAGATATATTTATGTAATGCTCTGTTCTTGCTGGGGGAGAAATAAAGGTAAAAAGTAAACATTTTCTCCTAATCTCTTCCGCAGTCATGTTTGTGCTATTCATCTCATTTTAATCTCAAATTATAAAGTTGTTATTTTAGGATAATTTGGTTAATTTTAGGATTTTAAATATTCAGAATGTTAGGGAAAAAAAGAGAAAAAAGAGAAAAAGGGAAAAAATAGAAAAAAGAAAAAGAAAAATAAAAAAAAAGAAAAATAGGAAGAAAAAGAAAAAGAAAAAGAAAAAGAAAAAGAAAAAGAAAAAGAAAAAGAAAAAGAAAAAGAAAAAGAAAAAGAAAAAGAAAAAGAAAAAGAAAAAGAAAAAGAAAAAGAAAAAGAAAAAGAAAAAGAAAAAGAAAAAGAAAAAGAAAAAGAAAAAGAAAAAGAAAAAGAAAAAGAAAAAGAAAAAGAAAAAGAAAAAGAAAAAGAAAAAGAAAAAGAAAAAGAAAAAGAAAAAGAAAAAGAAAAAGAAAAAGAAAAAGAAAAAGAAAAAGAAAAAGAAAAAGAAAAAGAAAAAGAAAAAGAAAAAGAAAAAGAAAAAGAAAAAGAAAAAGAAAAAGAAAAAGAAAAAGAAAAAGAAAAAGAAAAAGAAAAAGAAAAAGAAAAAGAAAAAGAAAAAGAAAAAGAAAAAGAAAAAGAAAAAGAAAAAGAAAAAGAAAAAGAAAAAGAAAAAGAAAAAGAAAAAGAAAAAGAAAAAGAAAAAGAAAAAGAAAAAGAAAAAGAAAAAGAAAAAGAAAAAGAAAAAGAAAAAGAAAAAGAAAAAGAAAAAGAAAAAGAAAAAGAAAAAGAAAAAGAAAAAGAAAAAGAAAAAGAAAAAGAAAAAGAAAAAGAAAAAGAAAAAGAAAAAGAAAAAAGGAAAGGTGAAGTGTAATGGAAAGAGAGGAAGAGAGGGAGCAGGAGGAGAATGGGAAGAAGAAAAAGGAAGGGAAAAAGGAAAGGAAAAGAAAAACTCCCCCCCAAAAGATACACATTCATGAAAAAGCTTATAACATAAATGAAAAGAAATATACCCAAATCCTACAAAAGAATCAAAATACTTGAATTATAAGGAAATTGTGCTTACTCACAAGAACAGGTATGTAAAAGGCAAAAAGTGGAAAATACAAGTTTCTAAAACAAAAAGAGATCAGTTAGATCATATGCCATTTGGAAAATAACTGCAGATTACTGAAATAGTTAAATGACTGTAATTCAAGTGGAAGATGTAGCTAAGCTAGTTTTTAGCTAAGTCTAAGTGGTTTTATAAATAGCCATGAGTTTAATCATGCCCATAAGATTAGAGCTAAATATTTTTTTCTGCAACACTGTTTATTGAATAAATTGATTTATTTTTTTAAGGTTTCTTCATCCCTTTAAATCATTGATCAAGAGCTGTCTAAAAGAAGAAATGAATGTGTCCAGTTGGACCAACATGGCAATACACATAATTGTTAAAGATGAGGTATTGTAACTAGATCTCATACTAAGATTGTGATATTTGCATACCAAGATGCTTTTGAGTTTAAGCTAAAGCACCTACTGAAGTTACAGATCATGGTGTTGTAAGACACTCTTTCAGCAAGAGAACTGAAAGACATTTCTGCTCTTTCTCCCATCTCCAGCACTCTTTTATAAGTGACATAATTTGTTATCCCTTAACTGTCAGCAAGCATATTAATAGCATCACAAAGTGGATTACTAAAATTATATGGGTAAAACTTAACTTTTACAAAAATATATTTACCACTAGCCTGAATGAATTCAGTGATTTAGTTAACAGTGGTCCATAAAAATACATACATTAAGACCACTAAAACAGTTAATTTGATAGAAGAGCACTGAAATTGTCCTCTCTAGGCATAAACTTTTCAGTTTGTTTTCATAGTCATTTCACTCTTCTTTCCTTCCTCTGTCTGCCCACCATTGTTGCTCTTAAATATCCTTTCTCAGAGGCACCATCAGCTTTCCTGATGGGTTCATGTCCTGTGGTGGGTCCATTGTGGAGCTGGCTGAAACCAACTGTCTGACATCGGGCAGTCCCTGGCATCTTCTTACAGAAGCCACCCCTGCAGTACCCCCCTACTAAAACCTGACAGTGTCCACCCATTACAGACACTCAGTAAGTTAATGACTATGAATTTATGATCTGTGATTCTTTCAGGAAATGTTCTGCACCGACAGTTTTTGGTTTTTTTAGCTGACTACCCAGAAGGCGTAGATGTTTAAATCCTTAAATATCCAAGATATATAAGAAGATATTAAATCATTACACTTCATTCACCTTTAAATTAAGATTGATCCAACTTTAGCAATTAAAATTTAGGCATTGAATTTCAACTACTCAGGCTCCACAAGTGATCAACCCAACCCTAAGAGAGCCATTTAAGAGTATCTGATTACTTAACCAGTCCAAGAATTATACCGAAGATAGCTACCTTAGTATACGGCTAGTGTTAGGACAAATAAATTCCTCACTCCTCCCCTTATGTTAAAATATCTTTTGTAAGTTTAATTCTGTATTCATTACAAAGCTCTTTCTTCCCTATTCTCTTAGAATAAGAAAATGTATGTGAGCCACCATAAATAATATTTCATGCTTTTTGATCATTGTTGGCAGTTAATTAATAACTGCAGAAATTTATATGCAGAAATTTATATGCAGGACCATTTGATAGTTCAGCAATAAATGCATTACTAACTATACTGCCCCCCTCCCTTATTATAAACCTACTATAAGAACAGAATATCTGCCTGTGCTCTTGAGTGCATCATTTATTGTTATGCTCCATTAAGGGATCTCTTTTCAAAATGTAGTTATTATGGCTTTTAACTGGGTTTCATGGCTGTCACTGAAGCCACCAGACTGAAATTACATTATTGTTTTTCCAAATATAAATCTCTGGTAAATTTGACTATATTTGGATATTTTTTTCCTAGTAGCTGCAAGGTAGCAAATAACTAAAGCTCTTGCCTAATTTTATTTCAAAGTAGTGTAGTCTTTCTCTGTACTCTTTCTCTCTCATTACTAATTCTTCTGGGTATAAATTTCTTATCTTTTATTCATCAGAAATAACTTTCTCACATTTACAACTTTGTAATTGGTCTCAAAGTAATATATGCAGGTAGATTTGAACATTAGTACCGAAACACAAGAAAGCAGCATATTTAAAAAATAATTACTATCTAGCATCTGCTTTCTCATCAACGTTTGGTCTAATTCTTTGCAGATTATTATGTATTTTGTTAATGACGTATACAGTGGTACAGAGATTAAAGTTCGACATTCAAGTCAGCCAAGGGAGACGTATCTTGTTAAGCAGCCTTCCTGGAAAAATAATTAATTTTAAAGAAAATAATTCATTGTGCACAGAAAGCCTGCAGTCTGAATCAAAACTCATACACATTCTGTTTTCCTGTGAAGAAAAACCTGTGAAGGGAATCTCTTTGATTTGTTGGTTTTGACAATAATATGAAACCACAAATGCTGCTGAAATATCTAAAGGGTACCATGGGAGCCATGTGTAGTTTGTTTCAATTCCTTTTGCAGTACATAATTAGTTCTTGTCAGAATCATTGATCAGGATTCTGGTTTAATTTCTAGATGCGCCTAGTTTTTTGTAGATGATGCACAAGTAGCATACTATTCATTTCTAGTAATTTCAGGTTTCTTAGGATTAGGTATATTGCCTAAACTAGCTGTGTAAGCCCCTTCTACAGTGAGGTAGCACAGACAAATACCTCCAGAGGCTTATTTAATTAATTTTAGTTAATAACCTGAAATAGCTGATACAAAACCATTTTTGTGGTGACTCTTTTTTTCAGATGCACTTAGATTTACACATTATTCTCAAGACAATGTCTGCCAAAGAGCCATTATCAGGGAGCAGGTCAACTTGGGTTTATTACTATAATTTTATTTAAAAATATTTTAACTATAGCAATAAAGTTATCTCTTTTTTCCCGAAAGAAGAATATACTTAATTAAATGTTAAATAAGTTATTGATTGCCTTTACTCCCTAAAAAAGGAAAAAAAAAAAAAAAA
>VXAK01026758.1:1919-27290 GCA_013399435.1 Arenaria interpres
ATGTGAAAGATGATGTAGACATACAATTTGCAAATAGATGAATATCCACACTTGTGAAATTCATGAAATTCTTATTAGAGTTCTGAAAACAATATGTAGAGAAAGTATATATCAGGGGGAGAAAATCATAAAAGACAATATTCTGTTCAGTTAAACACCAAGAGATAAATCATTTCACTGAAGGATAAACATGATTACAGAACCCACAGGCAGTGGTTTTTGTAAACTTTATGGACTAAAACCACTTGACTTCCTGCAACATACTTGTGAAATTTAACTAAGCAGTTAGATTTCAAGACCAAAACAGTTTGCAAGAAAATGAAGACTCGAATTATTTATTATCCCCAAGTACTTCACTTCATAAAAGTCTTAGAAATGTTCACAAGGAGGTACACTTCTTTTTCAATACATTGCTTACAGAGTGAAACAATTTATACTCTTCAAACACAGACATATTTCTGAGAACTGAAAACTTTAGGATTAAGGGGAGAAAAGGGAAACCCAGCGTAAATTTGAAAACCAGACAAATTTCTATTAAATCTTTTTTTTTAAAGTACATATTTTTATACAGTTTTGTAGTATAATTAATGATGATTCAAACATGCTCAAATTATATTACCTTTGCATAGATTAATGCACTAATCAGCCATGTGATATTGCATCAATTAACATTTTTTTAAAGAAAGCATCCAGTTTGCTTAAACAGCAGTCTCTTTCCCTTTCTGTGCAAATAACAAGAAAATCATACCTGTCTGGTGGTAGACAGAAATTTAATGGAATTAGGAGGAGATCTGGGGTCTGCCACGTAGGCAGTATATCAGAGCTGTTCACAGAACATTTCTTTCCCATCCTGATGACATCAGCTGGCTTGCAAGGTGGAGGGGGGCAACTGTTTCTCTGTCTTGTTTTTTCTGCATATGAATTTACCTTCACACCCCAAGCGATGATTGTTACCTCATGGGATTTTCTGGAGTGGAGTTCATACAGTTTAAAGTTCTCTGGTTCTTGATAATCACCTACTCTTTGGTTTAGGAAGGAATTCCCTTTCCTGCCCCCTAAAAAATTCTTTATTTCCTTGCTTGGCTTCATATTACAACTTAAACTCTAGTCTTTATGCCTTTTTAAGTTCTAAGTGTCTATTTCAACTTGTCTTTTGTTGTCCAGCTTGTGGTCTGTAAGCTTGACACATTGAAGCAGTTCAAGGGAAACTAAGGTAGAACTGGATCCATTAAGATGAAAAAAGAGAAGCAGCTTTTTAGCCTTTGGAAGCTGAGACACTTGTCATATACACTCTAAATCATGAGTGGGAAATGAGATAAAGAAAAGAACATACATTATTCTACAGAGATGGATCCTCAGATCATGTCTGCAACTCCTCATCTGTTCAACAAATGTATAGGCCCACAAACTGTCTCAGCCACTCATCATAAGCCAAAAGCATTTCCACAATTCCATAACAATACTAGACCTATAGTTGTGGCTTTGTTACTGGGATGACGATGTGCCATAAGAGAGCTGAAGAGCATAACAAAGGTTGAGCTTGTCTAGTGAAATCCTCAAATGATCCTAGAAAGTGTAGCATGCTCCCTGTGTCATGAGAATGACAAAAATCATAAATAAATTCCTGTAAGAGTTCCTACCAAGGTCATCAGAAGAAAAATTCTTTCCTGAACCAAGGTAGTAATCTGTTTAGCAGGAAGGCTACAGGAGAAAAATAAATAAACGGAACACAAGAATATCTCTGTAGAGATCAGTCCTTTGATGTGCAGAGTTAATATCACCTTGTTTTGAGTGTGGACTCAGACCACCACAGTTCCATCTCCAATTAAGCTAGAAGTTACAGGTAAAGTAGAAAATTTTATTAAACCTATCCTTGTGTTTCTGTTCCGTACTTCCAAGCATTCGGACTCAAATATACACAGCAGGAAACTGAGGCATGGTCTTCGCCACCTTCTAAATGCTGGTATGCAAAGACTTTGAGGTCTTCTCATTGCTCTAGCTGCTGAGGATCAAGCTGCAGCTGTTAATTTTAATGTGACAAAGAGTGGGATTAGGAATAATTTCAATTTATGTCCTCATTAATGAACAGAAGGACAGGATAACACCCTACTAACCACATGCCCTGAGTGATGGGAGTCTGTGAAGACAGTCTACAGAGTGATGTTAGAAAAAACAGAAAGTAACACGAATAAAATATATATTCCTAAAATCTGCAGACAATCACAGTAAGTTCTGGCTGCGATTATATTAATATCTTATTGACTCTGCTTATTAGAGAAGGAAAAAGAAGCAACCAGCAGCAGATGAGCATTACTGAATGTAGTTACCGTTCAAGTAAACTGCAAGCTATATCATTTCTCTGCATAAGAGAAGGTTACATGTTTGTAACACCATTACCTTAGAGACACCTTACGCCTTGATTTAGCTTCTTCGTTACTGGAACATAAACAGCTCTGAAAACATTTGACTTGGTCTGCTAGTAAGACAGAGTCTGTTCTGTTCCCTCACTTAACGATGTCCACTCTGCACCACTGCAGAACATTCGAGAAAGAGGTGCACTGTCCTGTGGAAGGGGCAGAGCCAGCCTGAAAAACAGCCCGCCGGCTTGACTGAGGGCTTTGGATTTTCTTTTCCAGTAGCCCTGCTAACGACAAGGAGTAAGCACTGTTCCTTCTAACTCCGAGCAGCTGTATTTGTCCAGCTTCTCCCTTTTTCATCTTGCTTTGGAACATCTGAGTTCACATTTGTCATTCCTATTATCTACTGTGCTGTAAGAGGCTGCAGTGTATTTCTTCCCCTTGAAATCTGTTTCTTGATTGTCTTGAATGAATCTTTCTCATTTTCAAGACACAACTAGCCTAGGTTTTTATTTGGGGTTTATTTTTTTTCCTTTTCTTCTTTATTTTCCTCTTCCCCTCTTCTGCTTCCTTTGAGTCTAAAGGTGCATTACGGGGCATTATACACTACTTGGAACACGTTAGATTCAGGATTTGTTTTTTCGTTAATGAAGACCTGACCTGAGCATCCTCCAGCATTTTATCATCGAGACTAATTCTGGAGTGAAGATGAAACCCTAGACAGAGAGAAGTTAGTTCCAAAAGTTATTCCACATTGGAAAGTTACTCTGAAAAGCTTTTGTTCTTGGATTAGTTACCTTATACAAGATGAGAGGAACTTTAAGAACATTTTGAGACTGTTGATCCCTGTGGGCTGTGTAGCTGGGGTAGAGGTTCTCTTCCCTTCAACAAAGGCTCATTTAATGCCTTAGGCAACACATATATTGCACAGTATTGTAAAATAACTGTATGATAAGCATTGCTAGCAACTCTGCTGAAACCTGAGAACACCACATTTCCCAGTTTGCTGAAATGAACGGAGCTTTTAGGCATTTTCCCTTTGACCTTGTGTCTCCAAACAGAATTTTATTTAGAAGGAAATCTCACCCCTCAGGTTTTGTTAGTCCGTTATTTCACTTTTATGATCCCCTAGCAATTCTCAATAAAAAAGTGTGATGGGAGGAGAGGGGAGGGGATGCAAAAGCAGCTAGAGACTATTCTGGTAACATCTGAGGGGAGTAAATGTAATTTGTGGTAAGTATACCATGATAACTACAGAATTGTGTGGAAAATGTCTTTTCTCTGCTGATTTCAGCCAACCTGTTTTCATAGATTTTCAGCCTTGACTCATGTACTTAAAAATTTGGGCATATAAATAAGTAATTAGGAGTGATCACAACAGGGGTTTTTTTGCCTTCCCTGCTGCTGCTTTATTGTAAAACTACAAGGTGCAAAACCCAACAATAATCAGCAAAACTGTGGGTCAATGGTTCAGTATGGTGGTACAGTCTTTAAAAAAGAAGAGTCTATGAAACACCTCAAACTGCTGTATTGCTGAAGTTGTTATCTCAGACATCCCAGAGGAAAGAACATATATCTTTTATGTTACAGTTTTAAAGCAATATATACTCAAAAATTATTTAATTTCATTTCCAATGGTCGCATAATAACAATGCAATAAAATGTATTTAGTTGAGACAGCGCACTACCTTTTTATGAATACAGTAGTTATAAAATTGGTCTAAATAAATCCTCATAATTATAATGGTATTTGTGTTTATGGATGTTTACATTTTCTTAATTGACCAAAAATACATAATTTGAAAATAAAGAAACATAAAGAGCTGTGTTTTGTGTAGAACTAACCCTAACACCTTTAGTAAGCTTCAAACACAGAGGCCTGGATGTTTTTGTAGTTCTTCTTTCACTACTGTATTTTAACATTAGAGTTTTATAACCTTTGAGTTTCCTCTTATGCTAGTATTTAGATTACTTACCCGACTGCCACTTGCTATTCATGAAATGTTCCCGTTTTGCTTCTGAATAAAACAAACATTGGATATAGTGAGAAAGTAATCATTTCAGACTTCATTTATTAACACAAACCATATTTTAAAAGATTCTTGAATGCAATCTGACTGATAGACTATTAACCTTGGAAACTCTCTGATTTTGACGGTATACAGCACATCAAATTAAAAAAGGTGACCTGTAAAGATAAACAAATTGCGCTGCCTTCCTACTTCTGGTTTCTCTCTTAAATGTAAACAAGTTCTGAATTGTTTTTTGACTTTTGTTTCCTGCTTGTTTTTGACCTTTAAAATACTGTGAATATCAATGTGAGGTTTGGCCTGCAGGATGACTTCTTTGAGGTACAAAAGAACCAGAATGTGAGATGTCTCAGCTCATCTAATGTGTGAATCTTTCAACAAAAAGTGTTTTTGCCAGTATGTCCAGCAGACTAGCTGGAGAAGTCAAACAAGCCCCTCACAGAAAAGGGTTTGAGGACTTGTTCTTTAAATACAGCAGTGGTGTTTTCACTGAAATGATTTTCTCTTAATGACACTATAGAGTGTAAAAGGAATTTCTAACTAAGAAACAGATGAGAAATAAGTCTTTAGAAAGGATACAAAATGCCTTTTACTCTCCACCCCTATCTGATCTTTTAGGTAAACTCTTAGCTTTTTCATTTGTTAATATTAAGTAAACTCTATGCTGTAGTCTGCCTATACAGAAGGAAATGGCGGGGGGAGAGGAAAAGTTTCTCTCAAAGATGACCTAAATTATGATTCCTATTCTAACCATCGTTAGTGTGTGAACAGATCAGCATTTTATATGCAATGGTAGTTATTAAAAGCTAAATCTATGGACCCTACATGTCACTGGCAGATGGATAAATAAGCTCCTTCTACCATCCAGATTTTTTTAAACATATTTTATACAACTAGCTTCCTGTAACAGAATATTAACATTTGGGAGAGAAACTCTCTACATGATTGGTTAAAAAAGACAAATCCTCCTAGTTCATTAAACATTTTAAAGAGGTGTTGAAACATTACAACGGTCTTACTGCAGAGGAAGATAATTTTTATGTTTTAGGACTGAAAGATGAATAGTAATGTGCATTGCTTCTGATAGCTTAATGATTTATTAAATCTCTCAATTAGTGGTTTTTGGCAGATTTCATATATATATTGTGGAGAAGGAAAACCTGTATGTAAACACTTAGAAGAAAAGCTTCCATGTCTTTCTAGTTTGAAATGGAAACCATTAGATATTAGAAACTCAAATTATGTGTTATTTTGACCTACAAGATATAGCCAGCTGTTGAAATATGTAAATATTCACTGTTGTGAACATGACATAGCAAAATGAAAATGGTGTACACAAGTTTGTTCGGCAAAATATCAACATGCTGTATGTATTCTTGCAGATCCTGTCAGCATTTTCTGAACAACTGGATTCTGGGATCCTGCACAAAACAGGGAAACCTCAGAAGTTTGCACGATGATTGAACAACCCTTGTTCCCTGACAGACCTGAGGCACAGTCTGCTTCCCACTCTCAGAGAGAAGGTCATTTCTCACCGGTAAGAGAGACACATCTAGGCCAAGTTCAGGCTGGGGCTCTTCAAGTGAGAACACAGGAGAAACAGAGGAGTCTCATTTAGTCCCTACTAAGAAGCAAAGGTCTTAATTGCAGAGTAAACCACTAGGGAATGAAAAGTCAGAGTCTGTGTGAATTGAGAGAAGCAATAATGAGAAATGAAAAGCTTAAGCCTAAGGGAAAGGTCTTATTTATTTTTGTGCCACCTGCCTGAACCAACCAAGTGTTACATGCCTGCGCTGATAATTGTTGCAGTAGCGTTGCATACCTATTGGTTTTGTGATTGAAGGTCACAATTACTAATTCCAACCTATTTCTGTGCTCTGTGGCTCACAGAAACTGAGGTGTAGGCTGACACATGCAAAGGCACCCAATTGTGCAGTAGATGCAGCCTATTAAATCACAGTTTTGATGCCGTCCCTCAGTGCAAATTAACAATGAGATTTTTGTAGTATATCCTCTTTCAAATATTTCCCATGAATTACTCTACTTAATTCGGTGCAGATATCTTTAAAACTCTATTTGAAATACAAACTAGCCCCAATTAGCTTTATTCACTTTATAATAGAGCCAGGAGCTTGAAGCAATTGAATGAACTAAAAAGGGGGGGGGGGAAGGGTATCTAATTTACAATAGGTGCTATAAGGTAATCTGGACATGCCTCAGGATTCCTTTGTGGCTTTGTGATCGTGAAGTGACCGGGAGTGGCTGTTATACTCAATAGCAAGCTGGAGAACTGTTGCAATAGCTGTAGGTTTCCAGGGAAATTCTTTGTGGGTGGTCAGATCAAATGCTTCACAGCTGAAGCTCAACACCTGTGAATCTTGGCTATTTGGATCAATGTCAACTTAAAGGGAGGAGGGGGAAAATGCCTCTTGACGTAGTCATCAAAAGTGCTGCTAAGAAAATACTTTCGTGTGAAAGTGTACGGTGATTGAGGTTTATTTTGGAGTGGAGTCATGGAGTTCTCAGGTATGTTCATGGGAAGATCAAGAAACAGAAACAGCTAAAACTATTATCTAGATATATTAGGACCATCTTGCAGGGTGAGTGATGATATGCTCAGATCTACTAAGGTTATCTTTGCTGGCCTTTTAAAAATAGTATTACTTGTAAAACTTTTTTCTGCTTCACTGAAAAAAAAGTGTAGGTGTTTGGAGTTTTTTAAATAACTAAAGTTCAGTGAAATAATAGACAAAGGGGGTCAGTTTGATTGAATCCAGTTCCATTTTGCCGATTCAGTGTTTTGTTCAGCACAGGAACGATAGTAAATGTAATTTATTTTCAGAGAAGCAGAATCCCCAGAACTCTATCCTCTCCATAATCATCTGATCTTTTCAGGAGCTTCAGGTTGTGCATAGGACAGCAAAAACGAGGGGAAAAATACCCAAACCCACAAGTGTCTGCAATGTTATGTTCCTTTCTTTTAAATAATGATTAAATAGCAAAGGATTACAGGAACACAATGTGAGTGATGTATTAAGGCCACTAGGGATCCAAAATGACCTGACAGTTCTGATACTATTTTTGAGAGGAGTGACACTGCTGAGATGTGTGGCTTAGCTGTCTGAGTGTCTTCTTAGAGAAATGTACTCTTAAATGCTGTCAGCAAAGAGGAATGCCTCAAGCATGCCAAGGATTTCAATTTGTACTTATTATTGGTCTTTGTTTCATGGAAGATTAGGTACTAGAAAAGTACCTATTATCTTTATGTCAATGATCCTAGACAATGTGGATTAACCTTGCTGATTCTGTAGGGTAACACTTGATATTTAGTACAGGTTACTCTGGTGAAATTGTTAATGTTCTTTATTATAAAGAAGAATAAAGCTAAACAATATGATAGCAAACTAGTAATAAATAGAAAGAACTGACATCATAAATGTGATTGAAGTTCAGGGTTTCATCCTTTGAAAGTGAGATGCTTTAAAGAAACCAGCATATCACCTGCAAAAGTGCAAATGCTTTCAATACCTAATAAATGTCTAATTTAAATTAAAAGGAAAGGCCAAATTTTGGGCTTGCTTTATTTCTGTGGTGTAAAGACAAGGAAAAATTCACGACTTGTTCCAAAAGATCACAGACATTCTCAGAGTGTAATCTTCCCCACCCAGTCCCAGCTTTCTTTAATTTTTTTATTTTTTATTTTTTTTAAATGATATTTTGGGAAGACTAGATTTCTGAAGAAAGATTTTATCCAGGAAAACCTTTCAGAAATTTAAGATGAAAATCTGGAAAAGAGAGAGACAATATATTTGGGTTGAAACTGTTTGAGTTTTTAATTGGATTGTTTTTGTGTTTTTTGCTCATCCTCTAGCTGTTGCTAAGAACATTTATGCAGGAGAGGAGAGACTGTGTTCTGGTTTCTGCTGTGATCCAGGCAGGGAGAGGCAGTGGGACGCTGGTTCCCACACCTCTTCTGAACGTACAAGCAGTCTTGAACCAGATCTGCCTCTTCCTGTCTTTTAAAACATTATATCCCCACACAGCCTTAACATTTAGCCTGATGAAAAGAGAGTAATGTTTTGAAATATCAGCGATACAGAAAAGGGAAAATATATTTCCTGCTCACCTCTGGCTCTAAACCTACTTGTGGTTGTAGGGTCAGAATGACAGGGCTCTTCCTTTCCATCCTCCCAGCCATCAGCTATTATAAGTGCTTCTCTGCGCTGAATTTTTATGGGTGTTAAAGATCTCCATGTTCCTTTCACTTCATCTGGAGTTATGAGCACTCAGTGCCTTTCCAAACATTGGAGCTGAAATGAAAAATTCCACTCCACTTTACTGCCTCGTAGTATTCGGTGCCAATACAAAGGCTGGTAAAATACCAGGGTCTGTGCATGAAGTCAGTTTTAAGTGTTATGAAGGTTCCCAGCTCAAAACAGATTTTCTTGTATTTCTGGAATGTATGGGTTGGAGGCTTCCAGACATAGGAACTTAATTGATATGGATATAATTGAAGGTTAAATTCCAAGCAATTGGAGCTCTTTTTTGTCATTAAAGTAACGTGTTAGTGACTTTTTAAACCTTTTTTTTTTTTTAAAGTTTTTAAGCGTTTTTTAACTTTTCTCTGTACTTGTTTTTTTAAGCATTAAAGTTTAAAAATTTTGGAAATTTCCTACTTCTGTCCCTGAGCAAACACGAGCCATATATATAAAAATCTGTTAAATTCAAGCAGCTGTAAACGTTCTTTAACAAGACAAATGTTCTTTGCAGGCTTAGAAACATCAATGTTGTTGTATGCTGAGAAAAGAATCTAAGCAAGGGTCTGCTCAACAAAACTAGATTGAGTAGGGACAGTATTTGCAAGTCCTGGTGCCTGAGGGTCTATGTCATTTTTAGCTAATCTAAACCTTGCCATAGTGAAAGGCAAGTTTTATACTTGCATGTACTGCAGTGAAACAAGGAGATTAAGGTATTAATACATGAAAATAGCTCATTTCTCTTGTAAACTGTTTCATCAGGGACCACACAGTCAAATTCTCCAAGAGTCTCCTTATTTAATATTTGCTCATTAACCTTGGTCCCATCCATAAATTCACAGAATGGATACTTTAAAAGTCGTTCTCCAGCCCAGTGAAATTCCCTGTTATTCTCCAATATATAGAAGCCAGAACGTTTCCCTCAGTCCTCATTTACAGCTGCACATTATGACTGCATGACACAGACAGTAAAATAATAACTGATACCCATACCATTTTTTTAAAGAATTATCCAAACTATCATGCCAATGTTTTGTGAAGTGATGAGAGCAGACTTATTGCTGCCACTGGCCAAACAGAATGGCAATACCCACAGACTCTTTGCTCTCACTTTCTCTACCTTTAAAACCACCTGAAGCACTAAAGTGTCTAAGTCCACTTGAAAGCTGATGTACTCTACTGGCCTTCTTCAGTCTCCCACCCAGTCTGTGTCAGCTGTGGAGCAATTAAGGTGTTTTTTTTCTTTATGCTTTCTCTTTCTGCTCCCTTTCCCCAGATTTGAAGATTAAAAGGAAAAGCTTCCAAGGCTAATGTCTTCTGAGGGACTACTACCTTCTGCCTTCAAAAGGCAGCTTTATATTGCCTAGTTCAAATTCATTTTTATTGCCCTTGTTATGAAGCTATTTTTTTTCCCATCTTTTGATCTGAGTTTGGTTAAGATTTCATTCAGAGATTCTATGCATGCTCTACTTGGGAAGGAACACTACTCTAAAAGTGTCCTGTAGTCAAATATGGTCAGATAAATATTTATAAGAGCTTTCGTAATGAGGTGGCCCATAATTTCATTATAGCCCTACCACGTAAATCATTTTTTTACTTCAAACTGCATAATTTATGCTATTTATTTTGTACCGAGGGGTGATTAGTAAGGTTTCTTATACCCACAGCTACTCATTAAGCTTTTTACAAAAGTGTCTTCCCTGGGGTAAAATAAGCTTTGGTTTCAGAAATATTTTAGTGAGATGTATAGTATAAATTGTATAGAAATTCACAGACAACCGTAATCACTTTCCAATTCCATTTTATAATAATCCTTCCTTGATGCTTTCCTGAAGTGAGGAATGGGGATAGGAGAAGTGGATTTGCTTGCTGAACTTCATTCTTTTCCTTGTTGTGACTTCTCCAAGGAAAAAATGACTTTTTAATTAATCTACTTATTCACATAGTTTGTCATGCACATAGCTTTACCACGAAAGATCTATATTACCATGTTCACAGCACAGGAAGATTCCAACAGTTTAATCCCACATTATGCTGATTTAATCAATCAAACTAAGAAATGTAAACATCTAAGGGGTAGGGAACATATACAAATATGGGAGGGAGAAAAAGTAGCAGTACATAGGAGAAAAATGCCAGCACCACAAGCTTTTTATTAGGTTAGTGTCCAAACAGTCATAATATAGAAAACATACAAAGAATTATGTCATTATATGGTTATTTCTTTCATTTTGTGATATTACTAGTATTGCCGTGCTCAAGTTGTATTTCTCAAACTCAGATTTAAACACCAGCTGTGTATTTGGAGGAAAGAAGTATGAATGGCTTGAGGCAGAAAATATTTATTAATAGTAGGTTTTACATTCAGTTTTCTCTAGATGTAAGTCCTCATTTTCAGCCTAATCATAATTTGCTTTTAGTCTACTGGTTGGGCTTTTAATTTAAAGCTACTTGCTTTTTTTCTTAGTCCTTACTTCCTACCATATTTGTTTTCCAAGTTATATCTGGTATCCAGTAAAGCTGCCGAGAAAACCCTGTGTCCAGAAGCATGCTACCTCAAAAGAAATACTGTTTTTACTTTTTTGTGTTTTCATACAAATGGTCTCACAGTATTATTTTATAATTTTCTGTGCGGAGGGGAGGATTCCTTCTTTTTCTTTGTATTTTCATTTGCTGTAAAATTGAACCCAGTCATCATGGAACAACTGTAGGTGTTAAAAAAACCCCACAAAATGTCTAAACTCAAACTGATTTAGCACGGAGTGGGTCAGAATTGCAGCAGTGTTTCACCTGGGAATTACAAGTGATCCATGTACATGTACCATCAAAAGCTGTTCAGGCATCCTTGACTTTACGGGATGTGCTTTTGTAGTGTCCGCTGAAAACTTGGGAGCTTAGCTTCTCCTGCCCTCATCCAAACGATTCACTACCGTATGGATAGGTGACACCACTGTCTCATAGAGAAATGTAGTTAAGTGTAATGGAGTGGAAATTCACTCCAGCAGGTTTAAGCCCAAGTGTCAGATTGTGTGCAGATGCGTTTCAGGATTCAGCTCCGTTAAGTGTTTATCTAGTGACAGTGTTGCTAAGGATACAGCTGTCCTCTCTGCTCATTGCCTCAGCCACCAAATACTTGTCTTTTCCTTTCTAAGGTTTCTATGAGAGATCTTGACTCCTTAACAAAACCTCTAAGTTGGTGATCATTATTAAGTTACAGTAATTCTGTATGTTATTTCAGTGAAATTTAACCTTCCTTAGATCAGGAAGTGAGGTACCACTGATTTTTAGAATCTCATTTAATGTAAGTGCTAGTTTCTTCTTTTTTGGTTATCATTACAAACACTAAATCAATATTTCATCGTCGTTAGTGTTCGTCCTTGGGATATCTTGTGTAATAGACAAAACTACAGTAATCACTGTCACCTAACCCAGTTAGCAATGTGTTAAGGTTAGAGCTGTAAACACTCACTGAAAATTGGTTTGCATCCCCAATTTAATCTCATAAAAAAATTCATTTCATACTAAATTGAGTGATAGAGAAAAACCACCATTACGTTTCTCTTGTACAAGCTGATGTAGGATGCGACTTTCCATTCCAGACTATTTAGAATGAAATAATAATCCATCCCATACACACAGTTCAAAATGATCTGCAGTTTGGACTGTAAATTTATAAATGACAGTTCTGTGAATTAGACTTGAAAGAAAATGCTGATCAGAGGGTTTTAGAACTTACATGTAAGATTCAGGACAATTTGTACAGGAAAGAACTCCACTGCTTATTTTATAACTGCATAAATCCCAGACATGTCTAGGACCAAAATGAATGAAAATACTCCAGTCATCTTCTCACCTTTCAACCTTTTTTTGGCCCCCAGTGATTTACTGCTGCCCCACAGTGAGCACAGTATCCATCTATTCCTGCTAATCAGAACTTTCTTAGACAAGACTATTTTGTGAAGCTGGTATAAAGCAGCTGCTGGGAAAATATCTTTACAAAACACAGAACTAACTTTGAAATGGATAAGCCTGAATTTTTTCTGTTTGGAAGATGAATTCCAAATATTTTCGTATCCCACAGTTGAATTACTGATGCAATGTTTTGACTATGGCCTTGATCATGTGAAAATCTTTAACATTGTTCATCTCGTGTATAAATGCATGTAGGATACGTCTGACTAGACTTTCTAGTTTCAACAGGCTTACCATTATACAGCTGTATTTCTGGTCCTGACACACTTGCCACTGGGTATCACAAATTTAATGTTGAGTTTGTCTTCCATCTTGGTTATTAAAAAGGAATATGCTCTGCTGGGCCTAAATCTTTCTGTTTGGTGTTTTATGTTCTATTCAGTCCAACCTTTCTCTGTTGAAGTACCACTAGTTTTCCTAGACTTGCTCTTCATTCTTATATATTTTACTTTTAGGGCCTCAGTTTTCCTATTTCGGTCTCTTGTTAAAAGCTCAGATATTTTTTGGACAGAAAGTCTTGTGTCTCCCTCGCCCAATCTCTTCTACCCCAATTTGTTGCCCACATCCCAGCTGCTTCCAGCTTGTGGCTGCGTTTATTCCTTGTTTCAAATATTTTTCTTAGTCGGAACTAACTTCTTACCAAAGTGAATCACCCAATCTTGGTCTGCACAATCAGTTCCTTCTTTTCAGGCACCAGTCTCACTGTCCACAGATTTCCAAGAGCTCTGCCTTTTGCTCTTCTCCTCTGCCCTCTGTATTTCTCCTGCTTTTGGTTTTTGTTCACTCCACTACCCTGCTGGATCCCAAGGCTTTTTTAATCTCTTCTCTCTGCAGGCTTTTATACGCTACTACTGAGCGGCTTCTTACAAAATGAGCGAGAAAATGAGAGTATAAAATAAAATATAAATATAAAAATACCTTCATTTTGAAAATTTAGGAAAGTAATTAAGAAAAAGTATTGCGTAGGAGCTGTGACTGATTTGTTATTGGGGAGCATGTCCTCATGTGTCTGTTCCTGAAGCTGCACTGAAGGAATGGTCAAGTCACAGTTGTGTTAAAATGCTGTTTAAAGATATAAACCTTTCAATAGGATTATGCAGTTTGTTCCCTTTGCCAGCATTTAGACTTTGATTTACAAACATAATACCCTTCACTCAAAGGAAGCAGGCATAAAGGATCTTCTGTATATACTTAATCTGCTTACTGTTATCAGACATGTGAGTGTATCAGAAGTAAACACATCTATTTTAAATATTCCCTGAAGAAAGATCCTATGATGCCATTTCATAAAAAAGACTCTTCCACTTTTTTCTCTACTGATCTTTTCCTTGTGTCATATCGCTGCTGAGAGTGGGAGCTATGAATTTCACAACAACAATCCAAGCGCAATACTTTAACTAGAGAAGAATCTATGTCATCAGCCAAAGTTCTGTTTCAAAAGGAAAACAGATTTAAACAAACAAGAGTATCATTTCAGAATTGTAAATTATTCTGATAGCTCTTTGTTGATATCCATCCTTTCAAAGAAGAAATTCTAAAGGGTTCTTATCGTGGCCAACATGTTTGAAAGCATAAAATCCCCAGTTATATTCTAAAAATAGTCTGATCTACAGCCACTACCAAGACTATGAGCTACACTGTTGTTTCGTTTTTAATGAAAAATATCTTTTGTTAGGGTGAGATCATAGGAGATTTGCAATGCATTATTCATTCCACTTTTGAAGAGTACTAGAAGGCGGCTACACATAGTAATTAAATTTTTACTGGATATTCTTAAGCTATTTAAGTAGCCTATCTTAATGTCTGCAAGAGCACATACTGGCTGATCTCTTGATTGCTTCATATTTTTAGACACTTTCTCTTCCTTGCTCAAAAATGCATAAGAACCATGTCCAAGACTCAGAAAAGTGAAACTGTCGTGCTACATAGTGCCGTGGTGTTACAGCAATTGGATTTTATGCATGGAGGGGAAAAACTAAAAACTAGCCAGTATTTAAAATTCTCCAGACTTCCAGTTTCACATAAGCTTCAAAGAGCATTTTCTCTTAGCATTAGCTTATCACTAAAGAGAAATTTGGGTCAAGAATGTTTGAGGACATGTTGGAAGAATGGTTCTTTCTAATGCCAGCTCACAAATTCAAAAAAAGCATGGTTCATCATTCAAAATATCTCAAACCTTAAGAAGAGCTTTTATTGACAAATCCCAAATGTGTAAGGTTTCTTTCCAGATCCATTGTTTGCTGAATAAAAAAAATATCTTGCCATTTTTTCCGAACAATTTAAATCTCTTAAACAGGATACCCTTCAGACCAGTAGTTCAGCTTGAGCTGTACTTTCATCTAAGGGGCTTGTTCCTTCCCAGCTGTTACTTTCTCCTGCTTTAGTAACCCCTGGGTTGATCCAGTTTTGATGAATAGTGTTTCGACCCCAAATTCATCTCCTTCATCTCCACTGACATATTCACTTCTACATTTCCGTCTCAAGAAATGCTCGTTCTTTTCTTTCAATAAAGAAATCTGCCAATTACAAAAATACCTCTTATTTTAGAACAAACTGCTGCTTCAATTGTGCTGTCAGAAAGCTACTTGGGGGAAAAGAAAGGATGGGCTCAATGGGAATAAGAAGGAACTGAATCAGGAACTCAGACTGCATATTACTATATAAAACAAACAGGCACACTGTGAATTATGTCGTTTTATACAATTCTATCTTGGGATTCTAATGACAACATAAACCACTTGAGCTTCAGTTGTATGACTCATGATGTCAGCAGAACACCTCAACGGAGCTCTAGTCCGATAATTCAGAATTGCCCACTACACAAAATGTGTCTAGACATGGGAATCAGAAAACAAGATGATATTTCTTTTTGCTGTTTATCTTAGGAATATGAAATCCACTACAGTACAACAGCGAGCCTCTTCTTTCTGTGTGTAATCCTCAGAAGAAGAAAAACCTATGGATTTTTTTACTCAGCTATAGACTGATTTTGTTTTGAAGATGCACAGTTATATCAATGATATCCACACATGTTTGAAATACCAAAATAAATGTGGCATTGATGCTTTAAAAAAAAATAAAATAATCTTCTGAGCAGAGAAGTCTAAATACTTAAGACATGGTGACTTGAATGGAATAAGTTTGAATCCTAAGCTTATTACTCAGCTTCCCAGCATGGCACATGTCAAAGAGGAGACTCATCTCAAAGGATGGTTGATGCTTTTTGTCATCTGAGGAAGTTGTTCTGCCTGAGAGAATGGGTAGAGTAATTTGCTATAGCAAAAGCTGAGTAGTTCTGACACAATGCTCGCCATAGTTAGTGGACTGCTATTGACTTCAATATTTTTTTAATGTATTCTCAAATACAGAAGAAGAGAGGCTGGCACTTGCCTTAGTGATTTCTTTCACAGAGAGCAAGGTGAATACGAGAGGAAATAGAAGGGCTCACCTTTTCTACTATTTTTTGTTCCATTGTGATCGTATTACTGAAACTCTCCGCCCCCCATTTCTGGAGGGTAACTTCTCTTTTTTTAGTGTTTGTGAAACTGACTAAACACATCTGCTTTATGAAAATGCAGACTGTCATCCATTCCCTAAATATCTATTTATCAGTTTGGTGAAGTATAAGGGGGTTTTGTCTACCTTAAAAATTCACTGAATCCACAGGAAGCTCAAAGCAAGTAAGATATACGCAGTTCTGCACTGTCCTTCATACGAAGTAGAATCTATTGCTTACTGCTCTTTGCCTAACTGGGCTCTATTAAATATCATGTCAGGTCATTTGTTAGACTCTGCTTTCAGACCCAGTTAATGGGCATTTGGTCTCTCTTCATTATTCATCACTAATCAGCTTTTTCCCATCCCACAGATATCTCTTGCTAAATCTCCAGACAGGAACTACCAGCTGGCAAATGGTGGACAGCCTCTGAATTTAAGCAGATTTAGCAGGGCCTTCAGTGAATGTTTATAGGGCTTAAGCTAATTGGAAATAAGATTTACAATGCTTCTTTTAACCAATGCTATTCTATACTTAGAAAAGGGAATTACTGGTATTTCTTAAAACACTAATCTAATTTACTCATGAGTATAACTTCCTTGAGTGCAGACAGAGCCAATGCTGATTTAAGACAACGCTCCAGATTTAGCTTTTTACTTTACATTGTGTGATGAACTGAAAGGTCATTATCCTTAGGTATATCAGGTAGAATCACAAACAGCAAAGTTGCACTTGACACTTGAGCTGCAATTAGAATCAAATGTTAGTTCTTGCAAAAGAAAGTCTATAGTCTTCAAATGAAAAGTACTGATTCTTAAAGTTGTTAATTTCTAAGGAAGCTCAGTGCTTTAAATGTCTCAAAAATAAGGCTTGCTTAAGTTAACAGTAACTGCTTGGCAATAAAAAAAAAAACATTGTCTATGTTAATTTGGTAAGGACAGGAAAAAAAAGAAAAATATTCTTAAGAAATTAATTCCCAGGTCTCCAATCATTTATTTTATGCCCAGTCTTAGAGACATTCCTGCAAACCTCCACGTCATTTAGATGGCTGGAGAGAACAATTCCTTATATAAGAGTAAAGCCCTTCTTTCCTTGGAACTGAAATGAAATTTCATATGGCTTATTATTTCAGTTCCTTAATAATTTCAAACAGACCTTCATTTATTTGTGTTCAGGCCTGAACAGGTGCATAAACTCACTGTTGTGTTCCAGCTGTTTTGTTGTTCTTTCATTTGTTTTTTAAAGGGAAATCCCTGAATATTTCTTATGTATCCCTTATTCTTTGCATATATCCCTCGCTAGGCTGTATGTGGCTTAGTGTGTTAAACCATTTCTTTCTAATGTTTTTGAGCTGCTGTTCAGCAGAAAGCAAATAAGTAAGGCTGGCTCTATTCACTGCATAAAACAATTTTACAGAAGTCACAGGAGCACTGCTGATAACCATTTGTTTATGTTATAGGTGACAGGGTGGGTTTTTAAGGTTCTCCTAAAATCTCTAGTTGGCATGAAAATAAGTTAAAACTTATGTCTGGATATTTTATTTTTTTTTAATGATGGTAATTTGACCAATATAATTTCTCATTGAACAGTCATGGCTGCTGATACTTACACCCAGGCATGAATTTACTGCAGAAAATAAATTAAAAAAAAAAAAAAAGAGATGTCACCTGCAAGCAGCTGCCTCTAATTAGCCTTGCAGTTGTGTCAGGACTGATACAAAGCAGCCTGTGTCAGTCATGATATTACTATTGCTTAAGATCCTTGGTTATTTTAACTTGTGAACATGAATGGAATTGTGGTTCAAGCAGGAAAGAGAAGGAAACATTCTTTCTCTACTGGCTTCCCGTGCAGGTCGAAAAACACTTAGAAGATGAGACTATTGTTCCACCTCCTACTTTCACGTATCCTATCCCTTCCTGCCATTGCTTCAGCATTTTCTGGTCCATCTAACGAGGACTCAGCTTAATCAGGTACTACATCCCTGACACTGTTCTCACGAGTCTGTGAGGCAGGAAGCAGCCAAAAGCAATGCCCGGAGCAGGCTGACATTCACACACATAGAACAGGTCTCACTGTAGCTAAAGAGGCCCTGTACTGGGCTGATTTCCTCCAGCAATGAGGTTCTGCATACGTAATAACACTATTGTGTTTCTTGGAAGTTTTTTTTTTCTTACCTTTTATATGTATCTGTGTCTTCTCTGGCCTGGAAAGAAGCGGTTCAGACTTCACACTAGTGAAGCAACATCAGCTTCACACTAGTTCAAATAACATTTCCCCTCAGAACAACAGGTAATAGAATTAAAAGACTGTCAAGCAGCTTTTAATCTCCCTTAGGAAATAAAAACGTAAAGTGCTGAATTAATTTTTAAAGGACAACAGTTACAGTTACTTGTGGCTGATTATGAGGAAATCAATGACCCCAGTGAACGCTGTAGCAATGAGTAAGAATTGTTTCTTCTTTCCTCGTTTTTATTAGACCATAAACAGACCTTTTCAAAACAGGAGCACCTGTATTTAGGTGCCCTGATTTCAAAACTACGGAGCACCTGGAGATATTCCCCAATATACATTCTTATGGCACCCGCACACACTCTTGCTGGTGTGAGGAAAACATGGAAATGATGCTCACTGGTAACTAAGTACTAACCCTCTCTATGCCTGGTTCTATTCCTTCATTTCAGTTTCCTGTTTTTATCGTTGGAAGTGAGGATGAGTTTCCCCCAAACTAGTGAATCGGAGCTGGCGGAAGAGAGCAGAAATGAAAAAATATGTGTTGGCTTGAAAATATGGGACTACAGATTTACTCTCACTCCTGGCTCCTTATCTCTTTTGTTTGTGTTCTATGCATAAATACAGGAAGATGACAACAAGAAAAACAATGATGATTTCAATCATTATTTTCTATTTCTTTTTAATATTCTTCTATTTCTTTTCTTTCTTTCTATTTCTTCTTAGGTCCTCACAGGGTTTTACAAATACTAAGGTTGTATATATTCAATATCTTAAACTAGCTTACGTATGATTGTAGACTTCAGTCTGTAAAAGCAGCAAACAGTGTTCATTAGGAGATTTAAAAAAAACCACCAACCTACCAGTGGATCTTTTGTTCTGTGGTTCAAAACATGGCTACCTGCCTTAAACAAAATACAGAACTGATAATTTGTAGGTTACACTGACATACTCCTTGATGTTCAGCCAGAGATTTCTTACCAGATAAAAGCACCTACTGTGGTGTGTCCCTGAAAGTAACTGAACACACTCTTCAGCCTCTTAGATTTTCCTTCATTAAAAAAAAAATAATCACTTAGCATCTGTCCTGATGTGCATAAATGACTCATCTTGGCCCAAACCTTAATTGTTTCTTCGCTTATATGTGGAATCTGAAAGAATGCAAAATGAGTTACTGATAATGGTGTTAAATGGAGTAAAAATCTAAAGTGTGGAATCAGAAAGATTTCAAGGGAAAATGCATATGAGAAAGCGAAGATCACAAAATTAGAGCAGATTCCTAATTTTCCAACTTCCTTCATTGAGCCCACAGTGAACGCTTTTCTCTATGACCTCAAAAAGTTTTAACTAAACAAAAGTCCTACTAACACGGAATAGTCTTTATTTTGAAAGCCTAAGGACATCAGCTGTAAGGACAGGAGATGATACCGTGTGCCTGACTAGGTGATAATTATGATATTGCAACTGCAATTTGACATGTTTAAGATTACAGCATGGTATTACTTATGTTTTCAAAAATCAAAGAAGGTTCTGTGAGGCAACATACAAAACTTTCTTTTTTAAAGAAAGATTTATTATTTTTTTTCTTACAAACAAGATAACAGCTATCATTTTGATTCTCTGGATAGGAGATCTGTCTTCTCAGATGATACTTGATTGTCATTTTATGGCATATACTATATTTGATTCTGTCAGTTGAGAGACAGCTTGCTAGCACACCCTCCTGACTAAATACAAAAGAGGTTTCCCTCAAAGAGGGGGTTTATTACACAAACGATACAGAGAAGAGAAACAAAATAAAATAGCAAAATTGAAAATTCAATATAAAATAATGCTTCTGCTGTTACAATCAAGGCATACAACAGATGTGTCATTGTGACCAGATAAAAATAATATTGTTTTGCTAGAGACATAAACCACCTTTTCCATTAGAAATAATGCCTTGTTATGACTGGCTGTGGTAGCATAGTACATTTGGCACAAGTGAGAACACCCGTGGTGTGCTACCAAGTTTAGAATTCTTTCTCATGATGAATAACATTCAGAAAAAAAGTTGAGCATAATGATAGAACAAGCAGGCACTTAAGCAGATGTTTTATCTGAACAAAGTAGTTCAGAAACCTAAAAGAATGCAGGTTTGTTTCTGCCTCTTAGTATTCTTTAGTATTTCATTTCTTTTGGCAAATAGCTTTGAGGAATCACTGTAAGTTTATCCATAAAATAAGAAGTGGTTAAAAGGTCTTGTTGCTCTCAGCACGCTTTTTGACGTGCTCAGCTCCTGTTGCAGCTGATGGGCTACCAGACACGGATTTGTCCCAATATGGAGAGATGCACGGTGAGGAGAGCTCCTCTTGGCAAGGCGAGTTCCTCGTTCCTGGAGGAAGCAACGTGGGTCATGCTCAGAACAGCCAGTTCAGCTTAACTCAGCCAAGTGTCACTGCAGAAGGAAAATCAGGGGAAAGTGTGAGCTGTGAGCTGGCAGCGTTCCGTTCCATTACACCACTTTCCATTCAACCCAAGTCAGAGTCATACTGAGCTGCCTCAACTAGAACAGTGCCAGATAATCTGGAATCATGAAACAGCAAGCAGACCTCTGCGCTTTCCATACTCTACAGAGCTTGCCAGGGACCTTGCGTGGGTTGTAGGCGGGTGCCTATCACAGTCAAATTCTGGTTCAGGTAGAACCTGCCTGGTTCAGATAGGTCTGCCTGCCAATTATCCTGTAAAATTGAAATTGAACTGCTATTCCTTACCCTCAGTATTTCCTAGCTGATGATGCTGCACACGGAAAGACTATACTTTCCTGTATTGTATTGATTATTGAACTGATTTCTTCATGGATGGTAAATCCATTTTAGGATCTTTTGTGATGAAAGTGTGAAAACTTGAATATAGGAGCAGCTGAGTCAGTAGCATAGCTATATCCTTGCTCAGCTACAATTATCCTGATAACTATGACCCGGAACCCCAAGTTTTCAGTTCTGCTCTATGGCTTCATTGGTAAGTGGGTTTAATCAAGTTGTCAGTCTGCAATATGTCATTGGAGTGGGTGGTAGTTGTGGGTATATTCAGTAAATAACACTATGGATGAGTAGCCAGCTGCTTCCCTTCTAGCCAGCATATTTACTGTGAGTGAGGAATGGCCTCCTGTGATTCAGATGCTCCAGTGGGATCCTGGCATTAGCACCACCCACCAAGTTGCAAACCATCCTCTTCTACATTTCTGCTTGCAATAAAAGAAAGAATTTGCAAGTATTAAGTGCTGGACCACAGCTATAAATAAAGGACTCTTCTTAATTACTCTGTCAATGCCCCACCAAACAAGGTAGTGAGAGCTTAATTAAACTCATGATTATTTGTGAAAGATATAGTTGTCTATTAATTTCATGACATCACTAATAATTTCAGAATTAGATCGAGTTCTTTGAATGCTACTCTTCAAAACCTACACAATCTGCTATGGTACCTGATTTCACCTGCCCATTTTACAACCACTAGCTTAAAAATACACACTTTATGAATAAAAAAATCAGGCAGTATTTCAGAAGTTTGCTAGCAGGCTGCGGGACTTTCAATCTTAAAAGCCCAAACCTGGATTACACTGAAACCATTTCATCCTTTTTTTTCCTTCCCCCCACCCCTCTCCTTAAATATGTAATTATTGAAACTCACACCCCATGAGGGAAGGAAAAAAAGTAGTAACCTTCTGGAACAGGAGATTGGAAAGTAAGGCAGTTCAGATGGTCTTCTAGTTAAAGCATTGGCTAAGAGTCAGATAATGGGGGTTTAGAATCTGACACAAACTTCCTGTGTGATTTTTCTGAAAGCTGTTTCAAGCCAAACTATGATACTCTGTTTTATAATAGCAAGCTAGAGCGTGCTCCCCCATGATTCAGCTGGAACTGCTTGTGGAGCAAAGCATCATGCCTCTTGGTGAAAGTGGCAGAAATCTGATCTTTGGTCTCCTCCTCCCTTGTCCTTGAGTCAACAGATTGGTAATACAAATACCAGCCTGCCTCAACAAACGTTCTTCTATTTATTGCCTCACTTACGCTGTTCAGATATGGCATTAATGGTCTTGGTCCAGAAAAGTTTATAAGCATGTTTCTGGCCTTAAACACAAACACCACCATTAAACTTTATGGCTTACTTAAGTATAAGGCCATTAAATCATGCACAAGTTTTGGTGAAATCTGATTGCAATACTTAGCACCTCTGAACTGTGCAGCTCTGGAAATACCTACAGCAGTGCTGGAAGAGCCACAGTCTTGCCCTTGCTTTTAGTAGAAATAGTTCCAATATAAGGAGACCATTCAGACTTGTGGATTGATGAAAATTCCCCCTCAAATATTATACTTGATGTAGAAAGTCCTATCTGAGTAAGTGCCTAAATATAACAATAAAAGATATATATGCTGGCTTAAAGACTTTCTATCATATGCTGTCTAATGATGTCATCTTGTTTTACAACTGTGCCTCTACACACTGGTAATAAATTGCACATAATGGTAATTATATACGCTAGTACAGCATCCCCCATATACTTTATTGATCATCATTTTCTCACTGTTCAGAGATATTGCTTATTATTCAAGAATTGCAATGAATATTCCTTATAAACCAGTTTTTAAAATATTTCTTAGTCCAAACCAAGCATCAAATTTCCACGCCGTTTCTACTGGGATGTTCAAAATCTACACCTAAACCTTGATATTTAAACTGACAATTATACTTTGCCCATTGCTTTGGCCAGCTTCTTAGTTAGCAGTTCTCATTTTTAAATGTAACCAAATGTAATATGTAAACCAAAACCATTTTACAAGCAACATCTTAAATTTTTGGATTTGTAAAATTTCATCTTACATGAAAGAGAATAAGTATTCTGGATAAGAAATGTGTCAGCTTTTCTAGGGCTGTATTATCAGCAACAGACACGGCTTTGTAGGGTTCTGATCTACACTAAAGTTTTCTGCCAGTCAAAATACACTTCAGTACATAACCTACACAGTGTAATCTCACATAGCCACAGGCGGCTTCACACCAGTTCGAAAACAATTTGCTCGGTAAATTAGCTAATAATATTGCAGCAATATTTGATTAATTAGTCTTCCAATTTACTGGTGATACTTACATGGAAATTGAGAAGTAGAGATTGCTGTTTATTAGACACAAATACTATACATTCAAATTAGCTTCCAGTTAATTATGTAGAGATATAATGTATCTACTACTACTCCTAATCACCACATATCCACACTGTTGGTCATTCAGAACTCATGGCTGCTTTTTTCATCATCAGGTTTGTATTGACTATCTTGCATCTGAAATTATTCTGCTATGCAAGAGAACCATTCTCTAGTGAATAGTCAATTGCATTTGGAGGTCCTTATTTGATGCTTGGATTCAAACTGCATTCTCCTAAGATTTCCTTTGTCATACAGATGTGAGCTATTGCTTACGATTCTGACCTTTGCTTTCTCATCTCCACTCCTCCCCCCCCAAAAAACCTTTTGCTGGAGTCTGGATGTTGTAGGTCAGTGACCCTCTGTAATCAATGAAGAATATTTTTATCTAATGGAGCTGGAGAGCAACAACATCATTGCCAAATGATGCCCTGACACTGCATTGTGATGCTGCCTCACAACTTTGTCACAATACTCGGGAAAGAGCCCAAGCATCCACTGAAGTTGCACCATAAGGCAAACAACACAATGCAATATTAGAATATCGCTCTGCAGTTATTTCTCAGCCCTCTGTGATTTTGCTGAGTGGAAGTACTTGCTCTCCTCTCCCACTGATGCTCAACAGCTGCCAAGAGAGCTGTTTCTCCCCGCCTTCCTATAACACTAGCTTGCAAACCTATCCATGACACTCCTGTGAAAAGTAATGAAAGGTTCACTGGAATACTTGCAGAAATCCAAAGCTTTCTGTGCTCTGAGTATACTGAGAAAATGTGTATCTGAAATAATACAGATACCAAAATCCTATGAATAACGCAGTAACACTACATAATAGCTCACATCTGTTCCTCATTGTGAGTGAGTTTGGGTGGCTTGTCCGTATTTCCCTTCCCTGTATTTTAAGACAATGGAAAAAAACCCATCTTTTTCTTTCCTAATACCATGGTTAAAAACTGGTCTACACTCTTTCAGACTAGCGTGTTTGCATTCTTAAAATAGTAATCAAATTTTATTTGAGTTTCATACTTTATCGAGTGACTTATCTTTGTTAGGGAACATGAATTTTGAAAAGCAGTCTGATCCTAGGCACTTAGACAGCACTCAGACATGCATTCCAAGGATATTTCCCCAGCAAAAATGGGGAATTATAAATCACCAAATGGCTCATACTTTTTGTTCTAAACTGAGGAACAATCACATCTCCAAACTATTGTGACCTGTGTCTTTCCCTAGATGTACTCTGCCTATATGACCATTGTAGGTATAGCATGTAAATCAGATCTCAGCTGCTTAAAAGTAAAGTAAATAGCTGACCAACAGAATGCAGCGATCACATATTTATAGAAATATAAGTGTATTTTTTGTTGAAACATGCCAAAAGTAGCAACCACTTGCATACTTCCAAAGCTCCACATGTCAGGTATTGGACTCATCTTCGTCCTCCATCAAGGGACCATTGTCTAATTAACTGAAACAAACGAATGCATTTGCCAGCCTGCATTGCTTTACAGAAACTAGGTATAGTATGAAGAGTGTTCCAGTAGGGGAAATCACCCAGTTATCCTAATTGCATCCTAAAATATTGTGGGAATTTACTGAACAAGAGTAAAATTTACTGCTGTGCTGATTTGACATTGCCCATGTTTGGATTAGAAATATCCATTCCGTATTATATTGGGAGAAGTAATATTTTGTCATGAGAATTAAATGGGTGTAGTGATTGGTTTAAAATTCCCTAACTTCCTCTTGGTAGCTTCTTTTTTTAATTTTATTTCTTGGATTTCAACATGCCTCCATCCTGTTCAGCACCTGGATTTTCTCCCTTCCCTTCCCTTCCCTTCCCTTACCTTC
>VXAK01026758.1:27354-69138 GCA_013399435.1 Arenaria interpres
CATTAAAGTAGGTGAAAAGAATCTGTATGTGTCTATTAAATATCTAGATTCTACTGTAGAGATTTAGGTTCTCTAGACAGGGTTCAAGTCAGCAAAACATCACTTAGTACTTTTTTGGCTCTAACTTGGCTTCCATCTCTTTTGCTTACCTTGTTGCCAAACAGTAAGATACACACACACCAGGCATGTATGACAAAAACCACCAATTCTTTCTACATCATGGTTTTCACAATTTGCTCTTTCAGTATTGAATTTAAATGCGTCCCAGTAATTATGTATCTGTCTGGGAATCCTGTGCTTTGGCCTACATGTCTTCAGGGGAAAGGGACATCAGGCAAATGGCTATCTGCAAATGTGTCCTCCAGCCTCTCCGAGAATCTGTCCCAGGAAAAGAGTGGGAATTGAGGTGACCCACAGATGAATCTTGTTTCTGTAACTAACACTGTAGCTGCTGTTCTTTCTTTGGTCTTTCAAATCTTTTGTGTTCTCAGATTTTCTCGCCCTCTCAAATCTGAGGGGAGCTGAGGAGGTCTCGGCCAGGAAGTTTATTTAGGATTCCCATGAATAATGCTTAGAGCAAACGCATTCTTTGACTGGTTTGATTACAACCGGGAGACATGTCTAACCACGGAAAGCAGCTGCTTTGATGACACTGTTGAATAAGCATCTCTTTCTAAATCTCATGTAAATATAACCACAGACAAAGAAGAGAAGGATCACGGTCCATTAACTTTAGGCTGTGTGAATAAATGTGAGACAATAACGATCAAAAACATTTGCATCTGAATTTGAGAAAACAAAGCATAGGTCTGTTGTGAACACTGGGCTGATGTTTTTATACACTTATTACCTGTTTCACTTGATCCATTACAGTTAAAGAAAAAAACAAACAAACAAACAAAAAAAACCTCAAAACAAAACAAAAAAACCAACCCCAAAACCAAAGGAAAAACCTTAATCTGTTTGCAGTAAGACAGTAGAGATGTTTCTGCAATAAGCCAGCAGTGGTGTTTCTCACTGTCTACTCACTTTTAATGTGTTTCTCCGGGTGCTGCCTTGGAAAGTTCCTGACTGATTTGGTTGATTGCATGAATTTTGCTATTACTTTTCATAGCAGAACCTGAAATGTTATATTTGTCTTCAAGCATGTTATTTCTGCAGTTAACTGAAAAAAAAATTAGCATTTAAATGAAGATGTTGTTAAATTCTGTCACGGAGAAAATAATGAGAACTATTAGTAGAAAATATGCACAGATTTTTACTCTGTCAAGACATGATATAGATCTAAATTAGGCTATGTAAACTAGTAGCTGAAACTACAACCCAAACTCAGGGAAACAGAGTTTCTTCTGACTCCTTTTCAAGGTGTGACCATCACATAGAGAGCAGTTACTTTCCTATATGCAGTTTGCATGTGTGCGTTGAAATAAACAGGAAAATTTTCTGCAGCTTCACAACCATACCCCATCCTCTAAGGAAAAAGTATCTTCTTGATAATGCTAAAATTTAAATTTCACCTTTAAAAGTAGGAATGGAGCTTTCCATTCTACTAGTGAAAGATTTAACTTATGCCTTAAATTCATGACCTCTATAATTGGCCATTGCTACCAGACATTCTTAGGATGGATGTGGAAATTGTTTTTTTCTGAGGATCTTTCAGAGGTACTGGGAAAACTGGGAAAGAAACCTATAGCAATAGTAAGGTTCAGTCACGAGTAAAAATAAAAGTAACTTTTCATAAGAGGATATCTCTTATTCATTAAAACCTGAATCCAGTTTCTGAGAGCATTAAATCAGTGAAAAAATTACTAGTAGCAAGGTAAAAATACCCTAACATTTCTTCAGCTTTTTAAACCACATATTATTAAAGCTCTTGTTAAACAGTTACATATAAAATCAAAGTTGTCTCTAAGTAATTTGATTTATAGAGAAAGGGGAAATAAGTAGTGCAGAAAAAATCTTTCATTTTAATTGCATGTTCAGATAACCCAATTTGAATGGTTAGAAACCTAGTTATGAAACCTAATTATGTCTGACATGTAATCCCAGGTTTAAATAACAGACCAAAATCCAAGACCATCTTGATTTAATATTAAAATGCTGTTGTCACTAAATGAAAATAGTTGTTTGTCGTTTTCAGCTTCACTGATATTAGAAATTAATAGAGCTTGTAAATGGGAAGATCCTAAAGAAAGCTTCTATGAAGGAAACTCAAGATGTGAATGAAATGGATATGTTTCTTTTTAAATATGAACAGTTCAGTGTCTCCCCAGGTGTGGTTAGTACTATTCAAGCCATTAGCTATAAATTATTGACTTTGCAATGCAGTTATCTTATTTGAATCTAGTTTTCAGAAGCCATCTGCACAGTTTCCGTTAATTTGCGTAGAAGAGAATAAGATCTTGAGACTCTCTTTAATTTTGAAGGCTTTCGTGGCACCATTGCTGAATACCACTACATCATCACTCACAAACAAAATATTCAGTCCCTAGAGATTTAATGCTTGGTCCCAAATTTAAAAGTTTTCCTCTAAAATATTCCTCTAAAAAGATTTTCTCTAAAGAGAGGAAATTATTTTCTCTGAAAAGATTTCCTCTGAAGAGGCTAATTTCCTATGTTTGCATAGCCTTGGAAATATCTTAGAATGAATTTCTGGCCAAAGATTAAACTGGTAACCCTGGGTTAAAATGCATTTCTGACAAAGAAATACACAAGATCTCCAGACTTCTAACTGGATTTTCTGGAACCTAATGCCACTTAAATACATGAGTAATTGTGCTTGGACAAGATGGTCTATACCAATCTCTGCATTTCATTCAAGCCAAAAATTGGGTTTGGGGTTTGGGGCTTTGCTTTTCTGGGTTTGATTTTTTGCTTTGTTTTGTTTTGTTTTGCCGCATTCCACCCTGTCATTATATGCTTCTAGTGAGTGAGTTAGAGACAGAATACAATTACCTTTTCCGCCTGCCTTATACTTAAACACTCAGTGGGTTGTTTTTACACATTAAATTTTTCCTTCACTATATATATATGTTATCATTAATCATATACTCAAACTAAAGACTTCTTTAAAGTCTTTATTTACTGTTAATGGGGGAACCATGATGATTTCTGTTGGTTATCTTGTGCGTTATATGAAAGACAACATTTAACTGATGAGCAGCTACATACACCACAAAAACATATGCTCTGTCAGGAGTGTTAAAGCTAAAGAGATGTCCTAGGAAAATAGTAAACAAATATCTCAACAGAAAATTATGATTTTGGGAAACAAAAATACACGATGCTAATTGTTTATCTGAAAGTGTATCATACAGGTCTTAGACACAGCTTTGTCTGTTAGTAGTGGTGAACTATTTTTTTCCCTAAGGTGGGGGACTAGAGCCTACTTTTTCTGAAACTGTGCATTACCAAAACAATTTGTGGAACCATACTTACTGCTTTCAGGTTTTATTCATCCAGACACACACAATGTTAAAGGACGCCAAAGCATAACAGAGGTTTCTGTAGCAGCTGACCAGCCTTTTGAGACAAGATTGCAAGTTCATCTTTTCTTGTGGTTTTCCTTTTTATACTGTGGGAAAGAAAATGAAAGCTTTTCTATTCTAGATAAATTTGACACCCTCACAGTCCCTTGAGAAGAACTTCTAATGTGTCAATATTTATTTCATTTGTTATTTTCAAAGGATGGTGCTCATTTTATTTCCCCCCAACCCTTCCAAACAGTAAGTGAAGTTGAAGAAAGAAAGGGCCATGCAGGACACTTCTTCCCCAGAACTTCCACTTCTTTCAGAAGTTGTATAGCTTGAAATCACTGCAGCACATCCTAATGCATTGAAAGTCACAGGCTGCAGGCTCAACTTTTACCCTTCTGTCCAACAATAATGCACCTTTGACCAACAGTAAAGGATGTGCAGCAGACTATGGCATCTTTACTCCCAACCCCAGTCTGACTGCCTGGCACAAGGAAACCGCACTGCGCTTCCCATATCTAAGTGAGTATGCCCCCGTAATATGTACAAAGTGAACTAGCATTATTCTTAGTGAACTAGCTGACAATAAAGCGAATAGATATTCATGTGTGTAATCAGTCCTTCATTCTGTTCAGGCATTTTCTTTCTTCTTGTGTACAGTGTCCTGTTAGCTTTGAGACTTCATCCTTCTTTTTTTTTTTTTTTTTAATAGTTTAAAATAATTTTCCAAGTGAAAATAGTAAAACTTTGTACATAATTGTACTAATTTAATGAATATTTTAAGTCCAAACTAGTAAATAAAGTTAACCTTTCACTTTTAATAAATAATTGCTCTTATTCAGCCAATTGACGTTTCCAATATTTAAGCTGTATTACCTTCCATCTTGAAAATGTATAGAACATAGAAGACAAACCATTATCATAACAGTCTTTAACAGAGTTTTAATGTGTGGTAAACTAATACTATTTCCAGAAGTCACTCTGCTGCTGTACTGCCATTTGAAACGGATGAAATTTTTTTTCCTGGTGTCTACCTGTGGTCTACAAATGGGCTTTCTTGTCTTTTTAACCCTATCCATCTGATATTATCTAGTGTATTTCTTAGTAAAACTGGTTTATTTTTTTCCTTTCTTATAAAGTAGGCAAGTAGCTTCTTGGTAGAATTGCCCGATCTAGTTAAGGAATCTTGGAAAAAAAGAGGGATCTATATTATTCTAAGAAGTACCATTGGAGTTTCTTGAAAGGAGAAAACACTGTCTGCACTGGAGTAATAGTGTATGATGGAACAAGAACAAAACAAATAATGGATGGAACAAGGACACGTGAATATCTGAATGTTACTTCTCTGTGTATCTGGTTGGGTTTGTCTCTTTGTCCAAGGGGTTTTTGCCTGAAGTAGCAAACCTGACTATTGCAGTTTGAACTAGGACAGTGTGTAAAATAACAGTGTATGTTTTAAGTCTATATGACAGTGAACTGTGCCCTCATGCAGTACTCCTAGTGAATGGTGGAAAATATCCAAAATTTACCTGCAAAACAATGTAGATTTTGTTACACTAAAAAGCTGTGGAAGGCAGAAATTCAAATCTAGTATAAAATATTGAAACACCCAAAATAAATGTTCATTTAAAAGACTCTGTAACTCTATCAAACTCTTTAACATACAATATTGCGCCAACCTAAAGTGAATTAACTTAATTTGGGTCAGGAAAAATATTTGGTTTCAGGCTAATTAAAATGTTAAAGATTTTACATGGCAGTTCCTTCGACTGTTTAAGAACCAGCTGAAAACCAGTAGAAAACAAACAGTGGGAAACAGTTTCTGCTTTCATTTTGGGGGTAGGTTGCCCCTGGAGATGATCTGTGGGAGGGACTGGGCTGCGTGATGATACACTCTGGAGAGGTGAGAGAGGAGTGCATGACGATACTAAGCGATTGAGGAGAGAACTCACAAAAGCCAATTGTGGATTGCTGCAGAAAGTCCTTACAGCTCTGACTGACTGGATAACAAAATATCAGACCAAACACAATATAGATAAACACAAAGTAATGCACATAGGTTAAAACAATCCCAGCTTTAAATACACAGTGCTGAGATAGGACCTGCTGGGAAATGAAACCTTGGGGTGATAATAGGCGATTCTATGAAAACATTAGGCAACTGCTCAGAAGCAGCCGATAAAGGAAATGGGATGCCAGGTATTATTAGGAAAGGAGTAGGAAACAAACTGCAGCGTGCCATTTTGCATTCACACCTTGAGTACTGTGTGCTATTGAAGAAAACTTGAAAAATTTGGAGAAAAGCAAGGATGATTCAAAGAAAGGAAAGAACTCCATGCAAAGAGCAACTGGAAAGTAGGACTTTTCAGCATTGGAGACAGCTAAGGGGAGGGATGGGAATAGCATTGGTATGGTGAATAAAGTTTGATCACTGTCTCTTACAGCAAAAGCAGTGGTTATTACGGTCAAAATTCAAAAATAGGTACTTTTTCATATACCACGTACATAAGCTCTGGAACTCCTCCCTGAGGGACACCTCTAGATGCTAAACAGCAGATTTGTTTTCCATTAACTAGTCCATTAAGTACTACTAAATGCAAAGACACTGCCTCTGCCTTGGTGAGCTTCTGAAACATTAGTAGAGATTCAGAGAGCACTTTGAGAAGCTTTGACTCAAATTACTCTTCTAATTCTGCCCACTTACTTTCAGTAAAGATTCTGATTCAGTACTGACCACTGTTGTTGACAATACATTGGACTAACTGGCCAGTTTTCTATGATCTGATCTATTTACTTTGTGTTAATTTGGAGTGAAATAAATGATGGTGCGTTCAATTTTCATGCAATCCAGAAATTTCAAAGGTAACCTGTTAAACTTGCTTCTGTGCAAAATGTTTTTCAAATGTAGTTCAGGCAGAAACATGTACATTTATATTTATATGACTTGAAATACTATTAGTTGTCTAACTACATTTATTGTGAGAGTTTCAGAGCTCCTAGTATAAATTTGTGGAAGCTGGAAATAAAATTTGTGGCCTAATGTAACTATGTACTTATGGAGACTGATTGAAAAGACAAGCCTTTTAAAGCTAGGTAAGGTAGAAAACATTTATAGAGATGCAGTTTTACTTTAACTGGTCCATCACCCTGCTGACACATCATTACAGTTTCTGTAAAATGAGGAACGCAGAACGACACAAAGCTGCAGGAAAAGAAACTCTCAGATACAAGCACTGAGTTTTCTTATTGAGAAAGGCAAAATATCTTAAGGTAGTCATAATAAACTTGATTTTTTACCCTGTTCCTCAAGTGCATATTGGCACTTCAAAGATGTAGAAGAGTTTGTAGGTTAATTTTGCCTCCGCAGGGAATGTATACACTGCCACAACCTTTACATTCCAAAGAATAAGGATATACTAGGGAATGAAAGATGATGCAGGGTTATGACAAAGCCCTTGATGGCTGAATTTGGTCCATCGTAAGCAATCTCTCTCTATTTTAGGCAAATGTAGGTTATACAAGAGAATTATTAGAGTTATGAGACTACATATGATACAATTTTTTAAATCATTCCAATGTCTCACTTGAGGTGCTGAATTGGACACACTGTATTCTTTATTTCTGTTTAACAGATGGAATTTTGGTACTCAGTCTGGAAAATATCACAGCCTATCTGGGACCACATTGTCCCAGGAAACCTTTCACCTTTTGCAAAGGACACGGGGTACAGTTCAACTGCTGAGCCGCTGCTTCTCCATTTCCTTTCACGTATTCATAGCACATTATTAACCTTTGCTCTGCTTCTCTGCTGCTTGTTCAGCTTCCAAATTCTGAAGAGGATGCTGCATACGAAATATCCTTAGACCTTTGATATACCTTTCCAGGCTGACACTACAAACACAAATAAAGGGGGCTTTTTGCACTTCTGTGTATCTGGCTACAAAATACAAACTTGCCCTTCAACAACTCATTCAGCCAGCTGGAATTCTACTTAGTACGTGACCAAGCATACAGAGTCCTTGTGGAGATTAGTCACCACTGAACATGTGTGCAACGTTGTTGTAGGAGGTTTGACCTATGAGCCATGCTTAAAGAAGCTCCTCTTCTATATCGTTAAGACCTTCATGGTTTATTAAAAAAAAATCCCATTAAACACAGGATTCATTCTGCTTCCTAGCAGAAAACGATAATGGGGAAAACAAAGGTAAAGTCTAGACCTTAGCCAAATCGTAACTTTCAGTATTCCAGAATAATAAAATGAGGTATCTGCTAGCCTAACCTGTGCACAGGGTACTTGGCTGAACACCTATCACTGGATTTCTAACACAGATCAAGTCTGTCTCTTTTGCTCCTCTAGACAATGAGCTTGCACTAGACATTCTAGCTTGCACAGACTATTCTCTGATGGCCACAGGTTCTTCATTAATACTGTATTAAAAGTCTCTGGCACAGACCTTCTGATTGGCATATGTGAGTTAAGCTATCATTACAATACACAATTCAACTTTCAAATGAAGTGAGAATAGAGGAGCGCTACTTGATTGTAAGAATGGAGGCTGTTTTATAAATTATAAACCTAACATCATCATATCCATTACTCATAGCTTCAAAGAAAGACCCATGTTGTATTACGCATAGGCAGTGAAGTATAAAACTACAGTACCATCCAACAACCTACCGTGTCATATTTTATGATCCAAGACATCCAGTTGAATTTCCTTTCAGCAGTGTGAATCACTTTAAAAAAATCTTATCTGTACTATGACAGATTTTTGCTGCTGGTGTAATATACATAGATCCTCCCTTAATATTACCGATTTATAAATGGAAATTATTATGGCTAAACGTAAGGAAGGACATTATTAGCTTTTGTCCTTCAAGAGTGTATGTATTTTTCATAGCCTCATATCCTTACTGTTCTCTGAGCTGCAATACAACCAGAAAAATCATCAACATAGAAACTGTTGGCTGTTATTCCACACACTTTTTATTACATTCTTACTATATTTTTACTACATCATATAATCTTTTAAGAAATATAAACTCAAAAGTAAGTCATTAATGAAAGAAACTAAATAGTTTTTAATAGGAATTATATTTCTTCATTAAATGAAAATATTTAGTGACATTTGAGCTTTTTCTTAATATCTGTGCACTTTCCCAAGTTCATCTTCACAACACTAGTATCTATATAGAGTCATTCTGCAAGATATACATCATATAACATAGCTATATTATACCATTAACATTATATACTAACTCTCTGACAGTTGAAAATGCTTATTTTTTTTTATTTTTTTTTTTTTTTTATTGCTGTGTTCCCTGTCCCAGAACTCTTGGAAGCTCTTGTGAGCATCTCAGAACCTA
The DNA here is from genome assembly GCA_013399435.1 of Arenaria interpres. Lineage (NCBI taxonomy): Eukaryota > Metazoa > Chordata > Aves > Charadriiformes > Scolopacidae > Arenaria > Arenaria interpres. The sequence goes on from VXAK01026758.1 coordinate 36,195, forward strand.
TGGCTTGCTCCACCCCATGCTTCTTTACTTTCAGGAGTTATTTGCAGAAAGTCTTCAAGAGTGTCACACGTGGGAAGTTAGACAGTAAATTCTCACTGAGCTCTTTGTGAGTTTTCAACCCTGGAAGGCAGCAACATAATGGAAAAATATAAAACACTCACAAGACTCCACTCAGAAAGAGCTGTGCAAAGCAAAGAGTGTGCTGTTATATCTACAGGGCTGTTAGATCTGCTCTGGTTAAAACTCAGCTGGAAACGATATAGAGTTATGATTCCCTGTACTTTGAAAGCGTGATGGTATTATCAGAAAAGGATATGATCATATGATCACAGCACAACTCTTGTATGCCAGCTTCGGTTATCACCCTTCATCGTAAACCATTTGGAACAGTCTGTGCCTCAGACAGTGCAATACACCTCGACTGTGCAAAACCAGTCTTACGTAACTACAATGTGTGCACACCTACCATGATACCTTGAATAAATACAGGGAAAATTACCAAAAAGCAATTTCTACTGGAGTCCATACTGTGAGCGTCAGCATAGAAAAACCTTCTACAGACCTATGTGTGTATTCTTTGTGCGCATAAAATGTTTTATCTGTGTCTTTGAGCAACATATCACAAGTCTCTGTTCTCCCCTGTACTTGTAGCAGCCACTTATGGCAAGGCCATTGAAATCCACCATATCTGAGTCTCATTTTCACCGTCACAGAAAGGGGACATTGACATGCAGTAAAAGATGATGTACTGGGCTCTTCAGGGCCATAGGGGAATGACAGACTGCCACTTACAGGACAAGAGCCGTACTACTAACAGGGAATATAGGACTGAGTAACGCTTAAGAAGCCACTGTATGAATGACTTTATAATAGGTGCTATTGAATAAACAATATGATGAACTATTAGACATGTATCCTTATGCCAGGATTTTCAGATATATTATAATGATTTACTCTCACACAGCTTTTGATGCAATGTAAAATTAACTCTGTTAATGCTTAGATGGACAATCTGTATGATATCCTTGACAAATGAAGCATGAGGTAGCACATGGAAGATGTAAATGTGTTAAGCAATTCCAAAGAGACTTTGTGGCTTCCATTTATATAAGAGAACTGAAAGAAACATCCCTCTCTGTGTTAGCACACATTTTTTCCCGTTCAACATAATAGCGTATTCAGTCTATTACATGATTACCTATCTAGACAATTCTATAAATGCATACTATTCATAAGATTGACTGTAACAGCTATCTGTTCCACCATAAGATTTATTTTATAGTTTTTTTCACCTTGACATATTAGGCTATTCTTCCATTTTGTGCAGACTACAACAGTGCCAATGACAGCATAATTTTCATAATACTAATATAAAAATATGAGCCGTAGAGTGACATTGGCCTGTTTCCTCTCTCTCTCAGGACAACTTCACAGGCATATGTGGCAACATCCACAAATAACAGATTTTCAATATGCTAGCCATTTAATTCCTGTCCTTCCAAAACAAGAAATTGCCATGATCTCAAAAAAATATTGGAAATATTCAGAAGCTATTGAAAAGTGAAGCCTTGTAAAGTTAATCTAATTCGTGTTTGTTTACCTGGAGACCACTTGGTCTCTATCCAGCGTCCCTTCAAGAAGTGATAATACAGGTGAAAAAATGACTGTTGCTTTAGGGAAAATTCAGGTAGAATTACTCCCTGGAATGGGGTATATTTTGCACTCAAAAGCAGCATAGATTCAGTCACAAAACGCATCAGCTGAGGCAGTACATCCTGTGAATAAGAAGACCCAGTTCAGCTGTATGTGAGAGTTCCAGTATGGGTATTCTGACATTATGTTTGGGTTAAACTCTTCAGCCTCCATAGACTTGGGAGCAGGAAAAAAATATGCTGTATCTGTTGTGCTCCTCCTTAGGAAACTGTGAAAAAATTTCCACCCTCTTTTCTTATGATGTGCTCCCACTGACATATTGAGGACAGGGCTCTAGGTAGCAGATCCGAACTGTTGCTGTTAACAAAATATTAAATGTGGAGCTCATTACAGCAACTAAAACATTCCATTTTAATATAGAAGAGAAAAAATAGCTATGGAAACGTGTTCTTTTAAAACAATTTGGTTCTGAGTTGAGACTTTATCTGGCAAGTTTTAGCCTAAAGCTCATTTTTACAGTGAGGTTATAAACCCTTGGAAATGGAAATGCTGACATATCCTTGGCTATAACAGCTCTAACAGGAGCTTCTACAATAGCCTGCAAAATCAACTATTCTAACTAAAGTCCCTCTATATTTTTTTATGCTATAAGCAATGACTGCTGTTTAGGCTGAAATAGATGAAACTTCTGAAGTATACCGTACTGACAAGGTAAGGCAGGTGATCTTCAAAGTATTATTCACAACACAGTATTTATACACTCAGTGTGTTAAGTACTCTTAATATTTTGGTCTATTTAAGACTGTCTTTAAACATAGATGTGTCTGTTCCTCCTCCTAATAAAACTTTATCATGAAGCCCATTGAATTTTTATGTTACTATTTTCTCAGTCAGCACTGAGCCTGTAGGCCTATAACAGCATGTGTAAAGATTAGGAAGATCCAGTCCTGACCATGCACTCACACATTCATAATGTTAACGTTATGTAAACAGTCATCCTTCAAGTACTTTCATTATTCATAGGTTTTTCACTATTCAAATGCACTTGAGTGCTTTGCTGGACTGTCTCTTGTGAGGGTGGTAAAAAGTAAGGTGAAAAAAGGATGAAGAAGGTCAGGAGTTTAATGGATATATCTACTCAATGTGAGAGACAAAGACATACCAATAGTTTCACTAAGGTTTTGTTTTCAACTCTAAAAATACGTAAGATAGGGTCAAGCACTGTGTCTAGCTTTGGAGTCTTCCACACAAGAAGGACATGGACCTGTTGGGGTCAAGAGGAGGCCACAATAATGATCTGAGAACTGGAGCCCCTCTGCTGTGGGGACAGGCTGAGAGAGTTGGGGTTGTTCAGCCTGGAGAAGAGAAGGCTCCAGGCAGACCTCATTGCAGACTTCCATTATCTAAAGGGGGCCTACAGAAAGGACGGGGAGGGACTTTTTACAAGGGCATGTAGTGATAGGACAAGGGGTAATGGTTTAAAACTGGAAGAGGCTAGATTTAGATTAGATATCATGAAGAAATTTTTTACTGTGAGGGTGGTGAGACACTGGCACAGGTTGCCCCGAGAAGCTGTGGTTGCCCCATCCCTGGAGGTGTTCAAGGCCAGGCTGGATGGGGCTTTGAGCAACCTGGTCTAGTGGGAGGTGTCCCCACCCAGGGCAGGGGGGTTGGAACTAGATGATCTTTAAGGTCTCTTCCAACCCAAATCATTCTATGATTCTATCATAGAAACAATCCTATCTGACTGAAATGATAAAAACATCTGTAGGTATAAAACCTTCCTTCTTTTCAGTAACTGTATCAAATTTAGGACAAAATTAGACTTGGAATATCTATATTTATCTTCTTTTTAGTTCAGAATATGCAAGAAAATTTACATTCATCTGATTACACATTAGAATCTATACTTAAACACAAAATGATACCTACGTTACTGTTTTCATCCCAGTATATCCACATGAATGTCTGCCTGACATATCATGGAATGTCTGTCCATATGAATTCTGTCCTGAGTCAAAGACAGAAATAAAATTTTACAGAATTAATTTGAGTAAACATATTTATATACAGAGAGAGAGAGCTTACACCAAAAGCACGTGGTGAAAATATCATAAAGATTGTTACATATGTTTCCCAATTTTAGAATTCCAGTTCTATATGTTGTTTGAAACCTGTTCCTATGAAGTAGACAATTTTTTTTTATGATTTCGAGTTAGAAATTATTTTGGTTAATTATTTTAATTTCAACGCTAAGATAAGACTTTCACATTTAGAGTGAATAAAAACACAGAATCTGTTTCTTCATCTCCATTTGTATGAAGTAGGCAGGGATGGAAAACAGCCCAGTATAGGAAATGATTGATAGGCAAGTCAGCCGTGATTCACCCATACAATCTATAAATATTTCAATTAAAGCTTACCCTAAGAAAGAATTGAACTGAAATGAAGAACTGGAACTAGGTATTTCTCTACAGAGTGTGTTGAAACAGCATGAAGTTGTGCCACAAATTGGTACCCAGGCCAGTCTGGAGGAAGGTACCCTGTGTACTCGGAGCAGTACAGCTGCCCAAGCACGGCATCCCAATTCAACCTTTTAGCAAAGCAAGCAGGGTGAATGCAGCCTGCAAAGCTGGCATCGCTGGGCCACTTGCTGCTGGAACCAGAATTATCTCCTTCGGAACAGCAATTCAGGTCACGCAGCACAGAACTCTACTGTACCATGTAGCAGTCCTCATGCTTGAGCAGGCCTGGCTGGGTTTACACGCACTCTGCTCTCCATATTGCACAAAATCTGCTGTTTTCATCTGGTCTGTCTTCTGTGTCTTGATTTTTAAGTAGTTTTAAGTGGCACTAAAAAACTGTTTCATGAAATGCAAAAGTAAGAAATAATTGAAGTCAAAATCTACTCCTTGGCTTTCTATTTTTATTACCAATTACTACTATCTTTCCAAGTTATTAATAAACAGCAAAAGGTAAATCTATGAACGTGCACACATAATCACACAAGTTTCTTAAAAGAATGCAATTTTTGAAGAAGCATAATCAATTTTATGTCATTTTTTACTCCAATTCTCTAAGTAATGTTAAATAACAATGGCTTCAGCACACAATTCAAATGGACAGCCTATATTTCCAATAACTTTTGAACAGTTACAAGCTTGTATAAATTTTTACTGTGTTCCAGTGAACACGTATGTCTCATGTTAATATTTTATACAGTCCAATCTTTGAAAAATGAGTACTGGTATTATTTTTGCTTCACTTTGAACACTTCTAAATTCAGGAAAATGTCAAATGTCATTTAAAGTGTAAAAACTAATCCTGGATCAAGGTGTAATTATTGTAGTTGCATGATTCATTTTAGTGATGTGAGAATTTAACTTCATGTTTCTTTAAAAGGTACAGGTCAGCATTCTCAAAATCACTGGTAGGCTTTGAAATGCTGACCTATTCACTATCAATATTTCTGAGGTACGTTAACACACACTTTAAGAATGAAAATGATGATCTCGATGATCTCAGAGGTCCCTTCCAACCACTAAGATTCTGTGATTCTGTGATTCTGTGAAATTATTAATATAACATTATTTACATTAATTCTTTTAATTATGAGTTTCTTTTTCTGTATGTATACATACCAAAACCCCAATATTTTCAGAAAAATTTTCAGAACTTTAGTAGCTCACTGAAAGAAATAGAAAATTATTTTTCTTCTGGGAAATTCAAACAAGGTTTTGCAACAAATTAAATGGGAAGTTTTAACTGCTTACTCAAAAGTATGCTTAGCAGGGCTGTGCTCAAAGAAAATGAGCAATTGTTCTGAAATTTTAAATGAAATACCTGACGAAGCCAACTAGTGAAAAATATAGTTCAAAAACATCTGTACATGGTAGTCTCTGCATTTACTTCATAAAAGTGAAACGCATATCATGACTGAGTAATGCAAATGTATTTTGTTTGAAGATCTGGGACAAGATCCTCAGCTTGTATAAATCAGTCTAGTTCCACTGCTATCACAGAACTCATGCTGATTTACACTATCTAATATTCTGACACAAAACATTTTGTAGCTATGGAAATTTACAATGGTTTTGGAGAAGTGTTGGAAAAAGGAAATATTTCCTCATTGATAGAAAAATTCCTTATGCCTGCCCCAGCCAAGATTTCATATACCAGCCAAAACCAAGCCTCAGGAAGCTCAGTGAAATTATGCTTTCATGAAACAGAAACCCTCTCATTTTAACCTTACAAAACGTAGTACATAAATACCATTACTTTTGTCAAATTCTGTTTAGATCTCAAACACAAAAGTATTTACAGCTTTATGTATAACTATATTCAAACTTGTACATCTATTTTTTGCTTGTTTTGTCATCTAATTTTTCTATGCATATGCAAAATATGAGAAATTTTTCTAGGTGTGTACTTTTAGGAATGAAGACTGGGATTCTCATAGCAAAAGTGAAGGCTCTAACTGTCTGCTTCCAGAACCTGCTCTATCAGGCTTGCCTCTGCTGACAAGATCTCCAACAGGTATGTGTCAGATGAAGGATAATGAAGGCTTAGCTGTAATACTTACTTAAAACCTATTACTTAACTTATTTAACTTATCCTTAAAACAGGTGATTGATACCAAAATTGAGTTCCCTGGAGCTAGAAGAAAGTGTTTCCTACTTTACAAAAAAACCCAGAAGTTCTTGAAATAGCATAAAATAACAGACGTAAGAAAGGCAGGGTTAAAAAAAAAAAACATATCTGGGACCTGAGGGGGCTTGCACAATTAGACAGAAATAGGGGGTAAGCTGATGTGAAGGAGAGGAAGGACAAGTTTACTTGAAGATCAGCTCACACGAGACAACACGAGCAATGTAGAAAATTCCCATGGATCACAACACAAACATGAGCTGTAGAAGGAATCCTGAATCATCCCTGAGATGCGTCCCCAAAAGATCAAATGGAAAAAGGAAACCCAGGGAAGGAAACATTTTCCAGGATTCTGAGCTTCAGTCTAGGTCTACATCTGTGTCAGTGAATGATTTACCACACACTCATTCCTACCAAATTCGACCTTTGAGAAAGGGACGCTGCTGTTCAAAGAAAGCCTATTGAATCACTTTGCTCATCTTACATTAAAGATTATTTCTTTTGACCACCATCAAAGTATTTCAAAATGTATTTTCTCCTTCCCAAAAGTAAGAGAACAGATGAGCAGAGCCCTGTGTGTCGCATAGGAGAAACTCAGGTTATGGCTGAAAAACAAGAAGCTGGATGTGACATTTGGCTTTAAAATACCCAACATATCAGGGCAAGCAAAATTGGCCACTGCAGGCAGGACACATGCTGTGTTTCCTGACAGGTAGAAATTGGTTTTGTTTATCTCCTGCTGCCCAGAGCTTTCTGACATAATGATCTCAAAGAGTAAACCACATACTTAAGTTTTCAAAAATGTACTCAAACATCACGTTTAAACTGGACACGCCAAATTCATCACAAGTGTAATCAATAACAATGAAGTACTGTCACAGCATAGTCAGGATAACTGCTATGGCAGAGGGCTCTGAGGCTGGGGATGATGGTAAATTTCTGTCCAGTCATATTACCTAATGACAGGAACACCTTAATGCTGGCTGTAGTGCCATCCAGGTGAGACTTCCAGAGAGGAAACCTGGCTGAATCATGAATAACAAAGTTCATACAAAGGACCACATTCTTGCCACACTCCATATAACCTCAGCTCTTTCCTACTCTTTTACAGTGAGGACACGTGATCCACAGCAGTCAGAAAAGAACTGTCAAGGTTCCTTTCTTAACTATGTTATCCCAGAGGCTCTACCACCTTCACTGATGGTCTCAGCCTTGGCCAGCAGTGGGTTCATCTTGGAGCCAGCTGGCATTGGCTCTATCAAACATGGGGGAAGTTTCTGGCAGCTTTTCACAGAAGCCACTCCTGTAGCTCCACTGCTACAAAAACCTTGCCATGCAAACCCATTCAGACTAAAATATAAGAAATCCTGTGTTATACAGTACATCCAGAAAACATATTAAGACACTGGGTGCTGCATCATGGGGCCATCATGTTTAAATCTTATTTTTGTGATTGCCCACCTGGGCTGTGATATAGACATAACAGTAACACTGCTGTCATTCTCAGCGTTGCTGAACTTGATAATAATTACCTTTGGTCATTGCAACACAGTGAATTTCTTCTGTTCATTTAGCTATGAATATGACAATCCAAGTAGCTAATCAGAGAAATCATGATTCCAGATTGGCTTAATGAATGATAACAGATGACATCCACTTAAGGAAAGACTGGATGATTTAAAGAAATTCTATTAGCTTAGGACCTGGCACTCTGATGAAACTAACCCGCAATCAATCAGCAAATTAGTCTTCCAAGTTATATTTTACTTTCTGCATTGTCAGATACGAGAGTGCCAAAAGAAAAGATAACAGTAGGTGGAACGGGTTAGTGTCCCTCCGAGGTCCATACATGGTACTCTCAGGTAGCTTCCAAAGGTTATTGATCTCTTCTGTTTACCTAACACCTTTGGGATTACAGGAGAAGCCAAAGAATACCCCTTGCATATTATTGCATATCAAGAAAATGACTGTTCTTTCTTCAGTGCATTCTCTCAGTTCAATCTAGTTTTCTAATTCAAAAGAATTCTTGTATAGGGTTTGCAAAGTAGTTTCAATGCAGCTAATCCAAACACAGTTAACTGGAATGGGAATTTGGGATTGTGGCTTGCTATTTTACTCAAAACAGCATAAATTAAAGGTTAACATCAAGTCTTTGTTTCTTTTCAATGCACACACATGCAATATTGACCAATCAAGTCAGCTGGGCCAATAGTCTCACAGAAATTTGTCGACAGGTACTTCTGACAGTATTTTTGTGTGTAATCACTATGTTCAGAGTAGAAGGGTGGAGTAAATTTTGTTATGAGTTATTATATTGCAGTACAAATGTTTTTTACCTGTTTTGTGGAGGGTTTTTTGGAGACAACTAGGATTTTTCCAAGAAACTAAACTCTTTCTGCAATTACTGAGATTTGCAGAAGAGCCAACGTTTGTGTATAGTAAGACATAATTGTATCATTATCACTGTGATTTTACATTCTTCTTTCAGGAAAATTGTAGGCTTGTTGTTTATGGCAGCTTGTAAAGAATTTCCATGGCTCAAGGAAAGAAATGTAATGTTATAATTGACAGCAAGAAATGGTGAGAGTTGGTTCTTCTTACCAGTGCTGCTTTTCTGCAATGAAAATATCTTCTACATTATTATTGTGAGAATACAGAAATGCTGGTCATCGATAACTAAAATTATAATTGTTTTAGATACTACTGAAATCCCAAGATTTCTCTTAAATTCATATATCTGAGATAGGCAAGTTCTTCTGAATGGAAAATATTATTTTGAAATTAAAACTCTCCCATTGTAAAAGTCAAAATTAAATCGTTTAGAATTTCTGACATCATTCATTTTACTTGAAGATGGAAAATAGATAAATACTTTTTCTACTTTCTTATTCTCCCCATATTTTTAAAGGTAATTTCAATTAAAATGGAATTGTTGTTCAGTTCCTCTGAAATACTTTTTTTTTAGACAATTTATTTTTTTAAAATCTTTCTGTAGTTTTAACTGAGATCAGCTGTATGTATATTTCAAAAAATTTATAGTCTGCAAATTAACTTTTTTTTTGGGTGGAGGGGTTTTAAAAAGTAACTCTTTTTTACGTAGTGTGCCACGGGTCAATGTTAAGTTGTCCCATCTGCAGAACTGTGGGGGTTTTTTTGTTTAACACATGTATTTTCTCACGCTAAGAGATCCATTTCAGTAACAGTCTAGTTAGGAATATTTGTGCACCAAACGATCTCAGGTAAATCTCTCAATAATTTTTGTATCATGCTGGTAATAAATTGAGTTCTGGCTCTTGCAGAATTGTGTTTGATTCAACAAATCAAAACTCCCTAATATATAACTTGTGCTTCATTTTTTAATTATTAGCAATCTGTTTTATGCTACTTGATAGTCTGCCTCCTGATGTTGGTACACCTCTCAAATCAGAAGCCTTCAACAAGTGCATTCCAGCAAAACGTAAATATATCTAGTATGGGATCATAAAAATTAGACTTAAAATATATGCATTTAGTACTTCTTAACATTTCTCCTACAAGGGAGAAATTGTCTGTATGGGCTATTTTGAGATGTTTTGAATAGTTGCTATCCATATTTCATATCTGTATAATTATACAATGTGAAAATGAGACCTCATGACTCTCTATCCAGTAATTAATTTCATCTAGTGCCAAAGTTTTAGTATTTGAATGCTGATGGAATAAGAAAGACTGAAGGAATTCATGCCGAACTTTTATGTCATTGTAACTATGCCACAGTGGAGATGGCGAAAGAAAATTATTGTCTTGTTTAGACATTCCCAGAAATAGAACAGTTCAACAGCTGTGTAAGTGCACCCAGTACCTGCTTTTCAGAGCAATACTAATGGCACTGGAGACAACACTGACATTAGAAAACCATACTCACCTGAAATTTGCAGCACAAATGGATGCTGTCAAGTATTAAAGCTGCTAGCAGACATTATCCCTCTCACTATTCTGCTGATCCCTTGGACTCTCTGTTAATGTTTACAAGTATTTTAAAAGGTGAAAACATCCTTTTATGCAATTCTGCAAGGCAAGAATAAGCAAGAAAAGAAATTTTTAGGGTTTTCTATAGACAGCATTAAAGGAACAACGGAGAATAGAAGCTGATGTGTTTGTAGGATAGATAGGCTTGATTTCAATCAAATATATGGATCATACACTCTGTCTTTGAAAGTTTGCGTATTCTTTGAGTATTGTTACCCTGATTAGATGCACCCAGGAGGCACTGAGGGCAAATTCTCTGTTACTGAAAGTGTATCCCAATTTAGGAATTTATTAACCCAGTTCCAGATGATATGACACTGAAATTATGTGACATATGAAATTATCTTCTGCCAGCTCCTTAGCTTTTATAGTTCACCTGACACATTAGCTTAAACCAAAAATGATTGAGAGCTGCCTCAGTACATATGCTAAACTGGCTGTAGAGTCACAGCAGTGTCATTTCTGCCCCTACAAGAGTCACTGGCTGCAGGAAGGGCAGGTGGAAGCTGATGGTACTAACGGCCTGTGAACTCTCCTGCATGACCAGATAGTAGTGGCTTGCCTTTCTGCAGGCATTTTCTTTTCTCCCAGTAGGCAGATTTAATTTTTTTAAATGGCTATTTAGAATTTGACAATGATCAAAAAGGAATTTTGCTATCTATATTTAGATTTCTGAGCAAATGCATGATTTTCAGGAGCTCTTGCTAACTATATCTCCCATTCTAAGTCAATAGCACTTTCCAGTTTGGAAACGTCAGTGTATGATGTTAATGCTTTATAACTATAAATATCAAAATTACTCAGAAGCTTTTCCCCTTTCTTTTCACTTGGTTAATCTCTATCCAAAGGAAGAAAGATTTCAAGCACATAAACAAACAAACAACAACAAAAAACCCAAAACCAAAGCAAGTTTCCATACCATCCTAAATTTAGCCAAATATGAGGTATATATTTGAAAATAATTCTGGCTGGTAAAATACAGTGATTTATCGTGTAAGAGTCAGGGGGAAAAATCAAGCTAATCATTACTGTCATCATAAACTTCCTCTCATCTGATTTAGTACTTATATTCTGCAGTATATCAATTTCTAATTCATGATTCTGATTGCAATCAGGGCACATCATTGCTCTGTATCTGCTGGTCTTCATTAATGTTCTCAGCAGTTTTTGAGCTGGAGGGCTTAGATTTCAACAGAGCAGACACAATGGCCTAAATTTGTTTTATAGCTGAAGTTAGGGAAACACTCTTAATGAATGAAAAACCAGATCATCAGACCCAACTGCTATAGCTTTAGTTTTAGCCAAGATCTTATAATATTAATCCTAACAAACTTACAAGGATTAAGGAAAAAACCAAATAATTTGTCTCCTTTCCTCCATCTAATTCCTTCGATTTCCCTAAGCAATATTCTAGGCTGGAAGAGTCACTGATTATTCGTTTTATCAGTAATAGATACAGCATAAACAGCCTTCAAAATGAAAGCCTTCCAGATTTTCCCTGTTAAATAAAAGACATGGTATGTTTTTCAGTTTCTAACCAAGGCCTCAATCTTTCTGAAACTGCTGGGTTTTGGTTTTTTTAATAGCATTATCTTCTTCCTTGCAATTCTAATTCTAAATATAGATTTATCATTATCTGATTTAGGTAAATGAAATAAAGCAAATTAATATACCCCAGGATTTAGTGGCTTGTTGCAACTTGTTTACTAAGAGCCAACACTGAATCACATATATTCTGGTTTAAGTAACTAAAGAGATTGCTCAAGACAAGATGTATGTATTAATAGTAAATAAATAAATCCTTAGTAAGTATTTATTGCTATGCAATAAACCATTAATACTAAATGTCTCCAGTGGAACCTTTTTTCTTTTTTCAGAGGAAGAGACAAAGAGTCTGATTCTGACTTTGGATATAATCAGGTTAAAGCCAGTGCACAGAGGATAAGAACCAACATTTCTCTCCTGCTTATGGTAATGGCTCCCATAAGTGGCTTGCACAAGATGAATAAATGGATCTCTATAGGACATAGCACAACTATGCTTTAATCCTCTAGTGAACACCTCTGGAAAGCATATATTTATTGTAAAATATCTATTGCCTCCCCACACCCACTGAAAAAAAACAACTAATTAGTCAGTAAAGCAACCCTGAGAAACTGAGCTTTAGACAATGTACAGAACGAGTCTTTAAAGTGATCTTCCCCTCTGCTTTTCAGAGACCAGATCCCTGTCTTGGATTTTGCTCCCTGAAAAGCATCAGGCCATTTCAATCTGTTGCAGTAATTATGGAGATAATGAATATAGCATTACGCAGAATAATTTTACTATCAGGGCGGTAAGAATTATTTTTCTGTGTCCTCACTGTTGGTTGAAATCAAATATTGACTTCTAGGGAATATATCTCTACAAACAATGAAAGCTGAAAGCTTCAGTAATGAAATGCTGTCTTCAAAATAACAGGAGTAAATTTGCTAATGATTATACTGAGCTCTCTCAGGTAACTATTTTTTTTGGCCTGATGACTTTTAAAGTTAGTAAAATTTTTGTCAAATGATTTCCTGCCTTTGAAAGAACAATTTTTTCACTTACTTTTTACTTTTTAAAAATTATTTTCCTGTGTACTTACGTGTATCCTATGTGTTCATTATTCCAAATCTTCTCTGCTATGACACAAGCTATATAGGATGTGATGGAAATACTCAAATCAAGACAGAAATCATAGACAGAGCATCATGCCTCATGAATTTTTTCCTGAGATAATGAGATCATCTTGATTTCAGTTACCAACATATAGACTAGTACTCAACATTGTCAAAGAAGTCACACAACATCTGTATTTTCCCAGATAGTATGGGTATTGAAATAAGAGTTGTCTACAGATGGGTGAAATTATTGTTTGCTCACCATATATGACAAGCTGAGAGAACACGCAGGAGCCAAAGCTGATGCTAAACATCACCTTGTCATGTTGGAAGTACCATAAAATTAGAAACTAAAGGCAGGAAGAGAACGATTGTAACTATGAGCATCAGTGCATAACTGGGGAGACCAAGCGGGGACACTTAAGGCTACTGCCCAGAGTAAAAAGTTTACACTGCTCACTGCCCAGAGTAAAAAGAAGACAAGGTGGACAGTTACAGCTTTAAAAGGATGTATAGGTAAGAAGCTTGAATTAAGATTTAGTTTCACTGAGCCTTAGTCAGGCTCCCTAAAGACCAGAGATGTACCTGCGCTATGGGATACAGTTCTGGGTCAAGAGAAGTTCAGTTTGTTCAGACTATAAGCAAGCTATTCTGTATCTCAAAAATTTAAACCATCTTTTGCATACCAGAAGGATCTGTGAAGGTGCTCTGAGAGTGCTTTCCTACCAGACAGAGGTAGCTACTATACTAATTTTAAAATCTTAAAGAATTTAGAAATTGTGTTTGATCCATTTGAAAGACATAGGAATGGTTAGAGGTTTAAGAAGTGGGAAAAAGACAAAGCAACAAATAACACGGGAACGCATTGCTGCTGATAGTAATATTGTAAGGAAGTTTTCAAAGCCAAAAATCACATGAAAAATAACAGATTAAATCAACAGAACTGTAAAGAGAATTGTTAATAGGTTAAGAAGTGGGTACCACAGGTAGAACAGAGAAGGAAACAAAAGCTATCACCAAATCATGGGTAACAGCTGATAGGTATTTGAGGTTATAGGAAGCTAATTAGCAAACTTACAAAATAAGTTGTTGTTTTCCCATCAAAATATTTTGAAGAGTAATGGATAGCTGGAGGCTTGGGGTAAGAAGGCAAGGAAAGTGAGGCAATAACTTGGAATTGATACGCTGCAATCCTGAATAATCTGGTTTTCTTTGTATACCTATTAAAAAACAGAACCAGTACTGTGAGTTAAAAACAGGCAAATATCTGGAGAATAACAAAATCTTAAAACTGAGGAAGTAAAGGTTTAAAAACAAATAATCATGGTAGAGAAACGTGACTGCTTTTTGATGTTACAAAGGAAAACATAATAGCTGGAGGGGTCACAGTAGCCAAACTTTAAAGATCTTAAGGAGGCTTACAAAAGGGTCTCTGAGCAAAATCTTAACAACATTAGCTCAGCAAGCACTGCCATGTGAAGTAAGATTTCAAACGGACTGCGAACAAAGGATGCTGATAAGCAGCAACGTGTACAAACTCAGAGATCAACAAGCAAGAAATCCCAGAGGCAGGTTTTAGGTATTTTCTTGTTTCACAACTTCCGTAAACATATGAAGAGCATTAAGAGCACATTGATTACATTATCGCATGATGCTGTTTTGGAAACATACAAATATATTAAGGTGTAAGGAACCTATTAATGCAAGCAAGGCGATTATTCTCTTGTTCCAGCAAAAGTATGTCAGACAACTGTGCAAAACAGGGACGTAGCCAGAATCAGAGTATGTTGTATTCACCCTCTCATCTGGACAAAAAAAGGAACCCATGTATCCCTGAGCCAAGGTGCTCTAAAAGGCACCCTATGCTACACCTAATAAATTTTTTGTTCGCAGTCGCTGAGCCATAGTGACAGGCGTGAGGGAGAGCAGACAGCACCGTGTCGTTGGGACATGGTGACAGTTCTCACAGATCTCAGTGGCTTTTCAAAGACTTCTCATGCTTTGTAACCTGCAAAATTTCCAAATGCCCATCTTCAAAGGGGAACTGATACTGTGTCTTACGAGAGCTGATTCAGCACAAGGAAAACATCAAAGGAATAGCAAGGAATGAAGAAACAAGGACAAGCAAACATCCTTTTATTTGAAAAGGAAAATAAAACAAAGACAGGTTCTCCATTCTAAAGTGCCAATGGACATGAATAATTTAATGTATAAGTTCAAAGTTTGGCACAGCTGATCATAGTATTTAAAATATTCAGATGCACATGTTTGTTGGGTTGTGCCTATCCATGTTTCTAGCAGAAAAATACAACATACCATTCAAGGAAATGTATTGATATAAAGATTTTAATGATGAAATAGAGACACGCATAAAGGTAAGAAGTTAAAGCTATAACCTGCCCAAAACTTTCCTATAATAATAAAAGACTTTCTCTACCAGCTTTGCTTTGCTAATTAGCTGAATACATGTCAAGAATGATTAATAAGCAATTGATTATAGCTTACTGTTAACCTGGGAACAAAGATTAATAGGCAAATCCTGAGTTGAATCCAGAGGTACAAAAAACCTGCAACAGTGATTCTGTGCACAAGGACATACAATGTCCTTACAGAATAGTAATGAGGAGGTGACAGCCAACAGGATTCGGGGAGCACCTTCTTCTGTACTTAGTTGGTTTAGACATAAGGCAGACAATGCACCTTTGCTTCAGAAAGGAGAAATTATGAGTTGAGTTACCACCCTGGAAAGCTTCTCTTTCTATTCTGTTCAAATTTCCCATTATTCAAAAAAAAACCTAAAACTGGCTTTGTCTGAAGAGAGTTAAATGAGAAGAAAACTACTTGTCAATATTTCAGAAAAAAATGCTAGAATGATGTAAATGGTTCTCTTTCTATATCTACTAAGTACTAGGAAGGAACCCTATTGCCAATAATCCGTAACTTTTTGTCTGGCATAGTTTTCAAGTCACAAAACCAAATGGCACATGAAATACAGTAGAGTGTCCAGTACAGCTGGACAAAGCTTTAGAAGCCATATCATGGAGACAAAAATCTATATTGACAGGGTGATAAGCTAGAATATGAGAACTTTTTCCTCTTTGCTAATTCCCATGTTTTTCATAGAGACACTTTGAGATTCCCTAGCTGATTGTTCTGTACGATGCCAGGAAATTTAACAACAATCTCCATTCAAGAGCAGGTTCCGCTGCTGAAGTAATCAGACAGATCTCATCCAAATCAGTGAAGTAATTCTATTTCCAGCAACATAGGATCCAACTCTATTTCTTGATTTTTCCTCCTCCTCCCTATTCTTTTGTGCTCTTTGCACTGTGTTCTTTCACCATTGGTAAAGAAATTATTTTGTCTTCTTCTACCTCTCATGTATAATTATAGATCGATACAGTTTGCCAAAACAATACAGTCCCAATTTTCTGGTGACGTGGAAATGAATCTTGAAATTAAATACATCCTGCAGCAGCAAAATGCTTCTCTGCCAAATTATATCTACAGCTCTAATTTTAGAGATCAGTGTCATTCTCACTCCATTTGGCCTAGCAAAGCTAAAACAAGAATTTGGTATTTTCATCATATGTTACTCTATTACAGAACACCGGGGCCTTCAGAAAGATGTTTTTCTTCACCAGACAGAAACTGCACAGAGTCAGGCACTGACAACTGGGAGAATGTGATCCGATGACACTCTTCAGTGAGCGAGTCAGTGCATCTACTCAGGCATGAAAAAGAAAGGGACTGCGTTTTAATGTGGTGTGGACCGTCACAGGATTATCAAAGGAAATACAAGTGGGTAACAATGTGCAGCTACATTAAAGCCCTCAGCACTCGAGTTCCCCAGTGCTGTGTGTTGTCAGCAGAAGCAGAGCATAAGAGCCCTTTGGAGCGCCAGCGGTGCGTGGCACAAACTGCAGGACGAGCCTCGGGGAATGCAAATCTCTCGTGGCAAATCTGCAACAGTTCTGGCCCCGTGAAATTGGAGTCTAACTGCGAAGTTGAAAGTCCACCTTGTATTAGGCTTCAAGCCTTTCTGCCCTTGAAGGTTTTGTGATGTTGGGATTTTTACTCAAAGACCCTCTTAACGAGGGGCATTTTTTTATGATACTAAGAAATGCCAGCCATGTCTTTTAATCTGAAATTAATCAAATGCCATCACAATTTATGTTGCATTAAAGGTATATTCTCCCAAATGTACTGAGAGGAACACACTGAGAGATGAATTCTATAAAACGTAGAAGAATTTCAAACATCTAACAAAATAAGCTGCTACGTTTTATAAGCGGGGAGTGTGCTCATGCACAGATGGCTATTTTTTTTTCAAAATGCCTTTAAAATAAATTTTCTCTTGAAGTTCCACAACAATAAACAAATACAGTTCTCTTTCTATTAACTATACTAGACTACCAGAGATTATTCTACAATAAACTACTGCTCTTTTTGCTAACTACGAGTTCCTGCTGTTAAACTATTTAAGTAGGCTGAAGAACAGAACTCTGCTGAATCTTCTGTTCTTTTGAAAGAAGATGGTGACTTGTGAAAAGTAAAAGGAAGAAGGAAAGAGAGGAAAAAAGAGAAGGAGGGAGGGACCTAAATGCCATTATCCCTCTGTTTTGTTTTTCTCTTACCTGTAAGGTTTTTCTTTAAAACTGGGTTTTATCAGGCAGGATTAAGTAGTATTTCCCTGTATAAATTCACCTGAAAATCCCTTCTTTTTTTTTTTTTTTTAAATAAAACAAACAGAACAAAAAAAAAAAAAAAAATAAAAAAATTTTTTTGGGNAAACATTGTTTAGGCATAATGCTCTGACAAATGGAAGTTGCAATTTCAAGTAGCCCTGTCTCATTGCGGTTTTAATTGTGGTTTTATCATGAGCCTAACAATACCTATTTGCAATACACCCACTATGGAAACACCCAGAATGGTAAAGTGAAAGGATTATTTAACAGTCAGTTTTCAGCACAGGTTTCCAATTTTCAGGGCTGCTGAGATACATTTGAAAACGTGGCCAAAGTTCCTAAAAAGAGAAATGTAGGAAAATAACAACAACTTCAAATGAAATCATTTGGAAGGGAAATTTAGAAGCCTTTAATCTGAGACTGAACGATTGACTGAGATTAGCAGTTCTGAAGGACAGGCTCTACATCTAAGAACTATGTAATTCCCATACGATTTAAGGCACTGCAAGCACATGGTGATGTCTTTTGGACCACTGTTTAACTCTAATGGCAGCTGGCACAAGGAAATAAAATTGCTATTTCCAGAATAGCACTGGAGCTTGCTTAGAGGAGCTAGGCTCTGAGGAGCTTGCAGAGGCACTGCAGAAAGGAGATCGCAAAATGAAGACACTTTGCAGCTAATAAAGAGCAGCCAAGATGTCTGCCAGCATGAGAGACACGACACTATGCCCTGGATATTTTTGGATATATGTAAATAGCACAACATAGTTGGGTTGCTTTTTCTGCTGCCTCTAAGCTCCAGTCTTGAAAGAAGTTAATTGCATGCCATATAAACATTTATAGCAGCGCTGAAGAGAAAAGGACACCTCAAAGTGCAGAAAGTTTAAAAAAAAAAAAAAAAAAATCAAAATCAGCCTCCTGAAGTGTTTCAGATTCAACATTCATGTGTTGACAAAGAGTTGGTTATTTATAATTTAGAAGTAATACTGTAAGCATTGTGTATTATTTAACTGCAACAAAGGGAAATGATAAAGATATTTCTTTTTTTTTGCCTGGCATATTCTGGGGGAGGAGGGCAGAGTTGCTATGTACTTTACTTGCACAATATTTACTGAATTTAAATTACATTTTGTGCACACTATAAAGATCCTTGTATACAAACAGTACAGTTACCAACTGGGAACTGTAAATGACATTACAATTTAGCTGTATTAACATATTTTGTATATTTTCAGAGTGAATTAATTGTAAGATGTGTCTGTTTTATTAAACACTGAATGATTGACCTGTAAGTGTTTAATTTGAAACATTATTGATTTGCAATACATGTGTTTCAAGTTTAGTGTTTGGCTACATTCCCTTTCCTTTCTGTCATTATCTGCTGATTAGTTTACCTATAATTGAAGTCAATAAAATCTCTTTAATGTACTGTGCTGCTGTGTATCATTAAGTAATGGTTGTAATCATGGAACTACTTCAGTGCTTTGGAATCAAAAGAACATGTAGAAGATGCCCTGATATTCCCTTTCTTACTGCATAAACACTTTTAAACACACAAAATATAAATTAGTAGCACAATTTCATTTTAAATTATAATCACCAGGTGTAATGGTACCCCACTACCTTAAATTCTGTTTTAGTTGCAGAATCAGTATGTCGTCAACTAGAATAAATTGGTCATCCTTAAGCAACAGTCACACATATTATTGTAGGGAGATCCTTGTTCAAATGAAAGAGAGCAAAGGGCTGTGTGGTCACTGTGTCGGCTTCAGCCTCCAGAGAATCCAGCTTACACAGTTTTTTGCCATGGAACTCTGTATGGCAGCATAACATCAGAGAGGCCTCCAAAATACCAAGCATCTCAAAAACTATCCAGTAAAGCAAAAAGTAAATCATGTGCTAAGCATTTTGATCCATCAGGGTCTAAATTTCTCCACATCAGATCAGCATAGACCTGAAGTATTGTGAAGAAAGTTGTCCACATCACATACCTAAACTTCCTTTAGCAGGCCTTAGAAGGGCCAGGGTACCAGGAATGTGATTTAAAATAGTCAACTGATGAGATGGTGTGTTCAACTAGCCAGCTACAAGAAATGGAGCAGTTAAGGGCAAGTATAGCTATACTCTGTTTTGCACTCGCTAGACCACATCTAGAGTATTAGATCTAGTTTAGTACATGAAGGCTACCAGGATGATCGGGGCTGGGTCATTCGCCCTGCAAAGAAAGGCTGAGGGACCAGGGCTTATTGAGTCTGGAGGAGAGATGGCTTCAGGGGGACCTAACAAAAGCCCCCCTAGAACCAACAAGAAAACCACTCTGAGAAGATGGAGCCACGCTCTTGACAGCACTGAGTGGGAGGAGGAAAAGACAATAGTCGTAGGCTGGAAAAAGAGAAGATCAGACTAGGCATAAGGAAAAAACTTTTTTCAGCCCACATACAGTCAGGCAGTGGGGTAGTTCACCCAAGGAGATTGTGCAGTCTCCATCCTTGAAGGTTTTTTAACACCCAAACGGATATGGCCCTGGGAAGTGTGGCCTGATCCTGCAGCTGAACCTGCCTGTACAGGAGGTTGTACTAGAACCCTCCTTAGTTCTCTTCCAATAGGAATTATTCTTTGATTCTGTGACATATTTTAATACTGTGACTTTTAAAAAAAGAGGCAGTATCAACCACAAAAAATCAGAGTTTAAATTTGAGGATGCCCACACACTCCATCGCTGTGAGTTCTCCTCTCAGCAGAGCAGACTGGGAAGAGTATGACATTATTGCCACCAAAGGACTCAAGCAGGTTGATGTTTGGCCAACAGGGATTGCTGACAAGGGATCTTTCATTATTCTGCACTCTTCCATGTCACAGAATCATAGAGTGGTTGGGGCTGGAGGAGACCTTCGTACGTGCAGTTAGACTTTCTTTAAAACTGCTGTTGAACTGAAAATGATCAGTACAAAAAATTGCATTTAAGCACTTCATGACTCACAAGAGCATCTAGTGTATTTTTAAATCTTTACCTATGAAATTGTTCAATTTATGCACCTGTATAAATAAATTGCCACAGGCTATACATTAAACGTAAGACCAATCAAGTGAAAAACCGATTTGTCAGTATGATGTGATTTACTGATGGGGTATTTTCTTTCTCAGTGAAAACTACAAATGGAAGATATATTCTACAGTATAGTCTGGTTTTAGTATCTGACCAATCACCGGTCAGCTTAACTCTTACTGAGGGATGCTGCCATGTAAACTCTGAAAATAAAAAGTTATTTTATTTTCTACAAAAATCCTATGTCAAAAGAATTTTATGTCTCTTAAATGTTTATAATTGCTCACATCTTCAGATTAAATCAATAACATTTATTACCATGTGTACTATTTATAAAACATTAAAACATGTTTCTGTTCTTGAATCTATGTGGTGTCCTACTAATTTCCACAAGGAAATATTAACAAAACACTTAATCGGCCTGTTAGAAAACAGAATCCCATTACTTCAGAGTATCTATTCATTCTTATTCATAATGAAAATTTGAAACATCCCTGAAAATGTATGAAATTAGTAAATGAAGGTCTATAAAATTAGTTCCTTTGCTAATATAACATATTACTCAACCAGAAGTAAAATTTCATTAATACTCATACCATAATATACCATTGGGAATGAAATTAGTCTCAGGGGTAAAATTAAATGAATTAGTTCATTTTCATCTCTAAATTATAAATTTGAAACAATTCATCTCAACTTGTAAAACTTTTCTGTACAAAATATTGTAACCTCTTTCATTGTTATGTCCTTCACATAAGCGTGCAAGCTGCTGCGAATGCTACAATGATTTAGAACTACTTCAGTGTATTTTCTGCAGATAGATACCGAAAGGAATAAATTCATACCAGAAATCTACTTGCAGGTTTGGTACTGATTTGGAGGACTTGTTTTAGCCAAATATTTTCCTTTCTGATTACATGAAAATCACAGGAATTGCTTGACCAAATATTTTGAAAACCCAACAGAAGGAAATGAACTGTTCAAATCAGACTTACAGCTCGGTCACATTTTGTTTCTGTAGTGTCTGGAGCATATGTTTCTATATGATAAAATCTGGATTTTCATTGCAAAATTTTGCCGGTTGGTCACTCTAAGGGATATTGTAACTATGCTAACGATTATTTCAATTGAAATACATTTTGGCTGTAACAGATGCTTTCTGATGCTATAGATATATAGAGACTTTCTAAAAAGGCAATAACTTGGACTATTACGGATAAAATAACCCAAGCTAAAAGTTAATAGAATGGGTTGCAATTGTCTAATATGAATTCACCTAGAAAAATTCTTCATTGGTGCTGCCTGTTCTTTAGTTCCAGCAGGTCTTCATCTAGCAAAGCAACGTTTTCGTCTGTCTCCACCACAGCTATTTTTGCACAAAAATATTTGCTCATAAATATGTTATACTATCCAATAAATGAGAATTGTCACTTCTGCTTCCATTTATCAGACAGAAAAAAAGAAAACATGAAAAGAAACCAGATGCTAAGTTATTAACTAGTTAACCCACCAACTAGTGTGTAGTTCCTTGAATCTTCCTATTTCCCTTTTATGTTGACAGCAATGATATTTTCCAGTCTTACTTCCTCTCATCTAGAATTTTCCCTGATCTCCATAACCTTCCTAAAATGATGGGCTGGCTTTGCAGTGACATCATCCAACCCTATTAGCACCCTTGGAAGCATCCTGTAAGGTCCCAACAACATGTCTATAGACATTGTTGACATTGTTGTATTCTATACAAATAGTCCCTAACTTGTCCCTGTTCTGTCAGTGGTTCACTCTGTGCTTCATCATTACTTCTTGGCAAAGATATAGGCTTACCTGTGAAGACTGAAAAAAGGGAGATATTGAGCACTCCATTTTTTTCTGTCATTTGTCAGTCTCTGACTAATTTGCCAGTCTTGTTCTGCAGCAGCTGCTTGCTATGCCCGCTCTTCTTCTCACTTGGGGGATTGTACCACTCTTATGCTTCAAGAGTTGTACAATCTGAATATCTCCTAACACTCAAAGCTTCCTCCTTATTTGTAAGCAATCGGTTCAGTGGAGCACTACTCCTAGTTGGCATATGCAGTAGTTGCATTAGGACTCACGATACACTTCAAAAATCTCCCAAGTTGCTTATGCACCACTGCGTTGCTTTCGAGAATCCAGGACCTGCAGACCTGAGGATTTTTCAAATTGTCACTAATCACTATGTAGCTCTGAAGAGTTTGTTAGAATTTTCACCCTGACCAAAATAAATGCCATCAAGCAAGAATATCTGGGAATGTCTAGTAGCGCTGAGCTGTGCTTAGCACAAGCACAACAAAAACTCTGTAAAATATAAAGTCAGTCTCAAGAGTGGAAGAAAATAAACCAGGCACATGCTCTGTTCCTTTCTCCCTACCTCAGAAGCGGGGCAGATACACAGAGGAGCTTCCTACACTGTCTTGCACGCTTTCACTGTACAAGTACTGAGACTATTTGAAGACTGCACCTCCTTGAGCACGATCCTTTTTAAATCTATCCTTAATAGTATGAAAACCTAATCCTCAGTAAATATTCTGAAGTTTGTGTTTAACGCAGAAAAAAATTGTGCAAGAGCCACAACTGGTAATAGTCTATCCCTTTTTAAGCGATACTGTGGCATTTCCTGATGCTATGTGACCTAAAGGGTAAGCAAGCTTGAAACAACTTTCCAGAGAGACTTAAAGTTGTATTTTTAAGTGATGAGCCTGGCTTCAACTTCAATGGAAGCAACAGCAACATACCTACTGTAAACATCTATACTACGAACAGAAACATTTACAATTTCCTATTATTTACAGTAAGAATACCAGTTTTAACTTCTAATGACTGAAATCACTCTTAACTTGGGAAAGTCAGAGATTATTCTTGCAAAAAAAAAAAAAACAAAAAAAAACAAAACCTGGGTATTTTCCCAGAAAGTTTAAATTAAGATTAAACAGTTTTACTCTTTTGCTCAATTTTTCTCAAATAGAATATTATATTCCTGTTGCATTTATCTTATTTTTTTTTTCTTCACCCCCTTCTTTGATAATTGAATCTCCACTTTGGCAATATTCCCATATCATTTTTTCCAGTCAAATAATATCCCTTTCTAAGCCATCTAGTTTCTGCTTGCAAATCTCCCGAGTAATGCGTAATAGGAGATTACACCACCTCTCAAAGCCAACTTACAGGCTTACCAAAATATTGCTGGAAAAACTTAGCATTCTTATTTTTATATGTTTCCCAACAGAGGACCAATTAGTTTTGGAAGCCTTCAGGATCTCATAATATGGATAGGAGATTTTTATGATTTATTTATAGATGCAGAAGGTTTCAATTAGTTGGTAAGGGTGAAAGAGTCACATTTGAGGATGTGGTGGTTTCTGTTCTAGTTGTGGGCCTAAAATTATGTGATGAATCACCAGAGCAGAAAACTCACTATTTTCCTTTCTTGTCAGACCTGTAGTCTTCTATGATGGAAGATATTGTACTAAAAGAGCATGCCAATGTCACTGCTTATTTTCCACATATAAAACAAAAAAGCCATGTCCGATTAATTTCACTGACACAACAAGTTCCAGAAAATATTTCAGTTCTATAGAGCATTTGAATTTCGCATTTTTCTGCTATTTTTTATGCCTCTAGACACTTCAAACTAGAATTCTCAGTACTTTACAGTCTAGCAGTGGCTCTCACTCCATCTCAGGGGTGTTAACGTTTGTGGCAGAATAAGTCAACCATTACAGAATACAAAGCAGTGATTTCCCCTCTTGGCACCATAACCAGCTTCTGCAATATCCTGATACTTCTGCCCCATGACTTTTTCCAGCTGCTTCTTCAGATCTAGAAATTATTGCAAAGACATTTTCAAATGCTGTACTACTTCTGGAGAAACTGAGCTTGTCATGCAGGAGCCACAGCAAAACACACAGCAGCGTTAAGAAGATAGGTGGCATGTGACCTCTGAGTAGAAAAGAGTGTTACTAGTAATATTATAAAGCCAACCAATACTATCAAGTAGCTCAGTTTAGTAAGTTATTGTCCACTCATCTAAGATATACTCCATGATTGAGTACCACAGCTTAAAGCCTACCCAAAAGCACAGCTCCTTTAAGTGAGTTCTCAACTACACTGCCCAGCTCTAACTGCTTACACAATTGAAATGTGAAGTATAATGATTCGCTTAATTTGAAGTAGTTCCTGAGATTAACTCTGTAGTTAAACATCAGCATTTGTAGTTTGACTATTGAAAATGTAATCAGAAATGCAAGATGCGCAGAAAACATGGAAATGCTACAAGTTTAGCATTTATCAGATCAAACATGAAGCAAATGCTGCAAAGTAGATCTTCCTAAATTGAACAGAATCATTGGAAGCAATTATCAAGCTACCTGTACATGTATAAAATGGGCTGGGGAAGAAGATCACTGAGATTTGAACAAGAGACCTAGAAAGCTGATAGTAGCAGAACATGTAATTCACTTAAATTTCATTGTAGCTAATTATAGCTGTAAGAAAACAACAGGAAAATTGTTTTGTTACCCACTCTCTGAAAATTACAGTCTAGATGAAACAAACGCTTTGAAGACAACAGCTTTTATGAAGGAAGTTATTATAACTTTAAGGAAGCAGATTGCTTACACAGCAGGATACAAACTACAGCAATTCATAAAAAAAGGCTTTTGGCTTATGTAGTAATTCTGCCAAGCTGATGATTTGTGAGGAAACATGGCATACCTCCCGCAGTTTGTCTGTTATACTGGTATGATTTACGTGCAAAACCCTTGTAATATGGCATCTACTATATTCCTGAATGGATAACAGATCGACACAGAAATTGAGGAAGAAAAATCAACTGCAATGTCCATACTTCTGCTTCCTGAGTAAAAGTTTGGTAAAAAAAGTTAACAAAAAAAATCACCAAAAGGCAATGAAACACAGATTCCAAAGTCTTAGATCTAATCTGCCAGTTCCAGGAAACCTGCATTTCTGATCTTTTCATTACTATCACCTGGGAATACAATAATATGGGGTTTTTAAGCCACTATGGTGATCATTAAATTTTAATGTACTTGTGGAGCTTAAAATGCATTTTTTTCCTCCATGACTAGTATGAGATGTAACAAGAACAGCAACAACAAAGGGGAAAAACCAAAACATAAAAAAATACCTTCATCTCACCCCTCTGTGTGTTCGAACAAGAACCTTGGTCTTTCGTTCTCTCCTTAACTTCTAAGAAGTCTTTTTGAGCAAGCCTTTTTGATCTCAAGTACAGCAAGAAATCGCGGAGAGGCATTTAAAAATACTGCTCTGGAATCTCCTCTTTCTTTTCTTTTAAAGTTGCAAATGCTTTTAGGTTGAAAGATTTATTGTCCTGCATTCCTGAGCAAGCTAGAAGGGTTCTGAAGGAAGTCCTGGATTGTTTCTGCACCTGAAAGATCTGCAGCTTGATGAGGCCCAGTCAAGTGGAAGGGGGCACTTGGGGAAGGAGACTTAGGGAAAAAAAATCACTTTGATGAATAAACATCAAAAAGCATGTGTGTAGGTTTAACTTTGGAGTTTGTTTGGGGGTGTTCTTTAAAATTGGACTACATAAAGATTTGCTACAAGTAACATAGTTATTACTAATCAAGTTCTAAGTAGGCAAGGTGAGAAAAGATCACTTATTTCATTCTTATCAGCAATCTTCACACCTTCCTTTCTGTGAAAAAACTAATAAAATTACACACACACCCTTATCCTGTCATCTCCATCTCATCCCTAATACCTAAAGGTTCAAGCTGATCATGGTCTTCTTCTCCTACTGATTTCAGCCACTGTCTTCACCAGCTGTTCTTTCTTACCTTGAAGTCTCCTCAGTGAAGTCTTCTCCTCCTCATCTAACGTGTGTGATGCAATTTCAATAGAATTTTTCTCACAGTGCTTTCTACTAATATATTCTACTTGTCCTTCTATGTCAGCTGATGCTGCTTTTGTAGTTCACTTGTAAGCTCTTCAGTTCAAAACCAGCTGATCCTGAGGGTACCAGTTCTGGTCTTACTGGAGTCAGGCACCTAAATCTTTGCATAACTTCCTGATCCTTTTTTGATGGTTACAGCCAGCAGACGCAGACTTGCTGGTATATAAAAAGTCTAATGTTTAAATCTGGTCAGCCTTGACCAGGTCACACAACATTCATTTAATATTTCTTAAGAATATGACTTTAATGCCCAAATGAGTTGCGCATCAGAATCCTCAACTCCCAGGATGAGTATCCTACCATAATTGAAAATTACAGCGCATCTTCTTATGACACTGTAATCGCTTGGTGCTAACTAAATCTCTACTCTTTTCTT
This sequence comes from Arenaria interpres, assembly GCA_013399435.1. NCBI lineage: Eukaryota > Metazoa > Chordata > Aves > Charadriiformes > Scolopacidae > Arenaria > Arenaria interpres. Next base: position 63,208 of record VXAK01026758.1, read on the forward strand.
CCAGCATCTACGAAAAAATAGATCCTTGGCGTCTCTGAGCATTTTTCACAAAGTTCTGCTCAAGAATTTGGTGACTAGAAAAGCTGGAAGTACTTTTCTTAGTTGCAATTTTTCCTCCAACTCAGTCTCTCTGGTGATTTGGATCATTGTTTTCAGTCCCTGCCCTTTGTATTCAGCACTTGCTCTTCTCTCACTTCTCATCAACAATGTTTTTGGCCCAGCCTCTAATCTGTACTTCATCTTCATTCATACTTCCTCTAAAAATAATTTAAATCTCATTATTAGTGATTTCCTTACAAGACACATCTGAAAGGATTTTTTGATGCCTTTCTTTTCAACTGTGGAAGTTTCCCAGTGGTTCACTGTTGAAATATTCACATTTCCTCTAGGCAATCCCTTCCACATCAGTCTGTTGAGTGCTTTTAGATTTGCAGAAAGAAGCAAACTTGCAAGACAAGCAGACAGCTTGTGAGCTAAAACTCTTGAGCTTTGAGGGGCTTGTTTGCCTGAAGGGTGAACACAGTTCACTGCAGATCTACCAAAGTTCCATTTTGTTAATAAATGTACAGCAGGTAGCTTGCTAAATGAAAAATGAAATTCAGTAGTAATTCCTGAAAGACCTCAGGGATGAATTACACTGACAGAATGCCAATTTGTATCTTTAATAGGATATTATACTGTTGAAACATCAAAATAATTTTATATGGGTGCATGTCACAACATGCAGAAGCATCCTTGTGGATATAACAATAATGTAGTCATAACAAAAATCACTGCTTTGTATTTCTGCATTCTGTAGCTTTTATGAACATGACTGTACATTTGGTGTTACTCAAATCCTACATAGTAAAATAAGATTTTTGGTCAAAGAAAATTCAAGAAACTCTCAAACATAGGAACTCCTAAAAGCCACTCCACTGACTTCATTAGCAATGTTTAGAGTTGTGCTATCTCATATAAGAAATAGCCCCGCCACCTTAATGTGTGTTGCGTCTTGTGGCTGCATGTGGCTTTGGTAAGCTTTTTTGTTATTTAAATACTTTTTCTTCAGTTGTTTTGTGTATTCATCAAGTGTTGAGAGAGATTTTGGCCACCTTTAAAGTAGTCATGCTGCACAAATTGTCAATGCTAATCATTTCTCATACCCCAGATATTGACATAACTTGGATAACAGCTGAGTTGTACTAACTTCAGGCTGCAGCAATGACGTAATATTGACTTAAAATTAGTTTACCAGTGTGGTGGGTTGACCTCAGCCAGCAGAATACAAGAATAGACAAGAATACAAGAATAGACATAGCTGCTCTCTCATTCCTAATAGGTTGGGGTCGGGAACAGAAAGAACAAAAGCAATCGGTTAAAATAAAGACAGTTTAATCAGCAAAGACAAGAGGGAGGGAAAAAAAGAAATGATGCAAGGGAAATCACTCGCCACCTCCCGCAGGCAGATCAATGTCCATACAAAGAGCCACCTTGGAAAACAAAAGCCCACCCTTCTTCCTCTGCCCCAGTTTTTATTGCCAAGCATGACATTATACGCTATAGAATATCCCTTTTGGTCAAGTCAGATCAGCTGTCCTGGCTACGTCCCCTCCCAATCTCTTGTCCACCCCCAGCCTACTCAAGGGAAAAAAAATAGGAGAATGCCTTAACACTGTGCAAACCACTGCTCAGCAGTAGCCCAGACTTTGGTTTTTGATCACCAGTGGTTTAGCCACAAATCCAAAACACAGTGCACACTGGCTGCTATGAAGACGTTTAACTCCATCCCAGCCAGACCCAGTGCAATCTGCTAACCCGGCAAGGTTGCAGGCACTGTCATGCTCTGCTAGCCAAGGATTGCAAGCTGCAACACTGCAGAGACAAAGTAGTACAATTACAAATGATGATTTATGTTGACACTTGAACTTAATTTTTTTTGTTTGGATTGACATCCTTTAAAAGGAAATGTGAACAAAAATAATAAGTTACTGTGGTGGAAAACTTTGAACTACTTTAGCACATTGAGATTGTCTAATGTTTTTCTGCTCTGATTCGGACCACAGTTTTAAGATCATTTTTTGTCTCCTCAATATGAAAATACAGTGTCATTCCTTCAAAAGCCACCAAGAAAAGTTCATCTGGGACATTTTCTAGGTTATTACATCAGCATTCCAGCATCCTGCAGCTGCAAACACAGCTTGAGCTGCAGTTTCCGCAGATTTGCATTCACAGTTAACAGTCACATGCAGAGTTACTGCTAGATTTAAAGACTCCAAAAGTTCTCTTTACTTAGTTTGTTGGGTTTTTTTAATAAGAAAAATTTCTCAATTATTTTCTCTTAACACTGAAATTTAACTCCTGGTGACTATAAGTCAATAACTCAATAAGTTTGTGCTTATATACTTACATTCTTGCTTCAGTACTTAACCTTGGAGGAGAGAGGAAGAAGATCCCCCGCCCCTCAAGGTTTCTTTTGAATCCAGTCTAGAATAATAACATGCAGAAACCATTGCTGTACCAACAGCTATTGAATAACAACTGCAATTAAATAGGTCTTTTCCTAGCAGGTATCTGTCCTTGCAATTAACTGGTATGCATACTGGAAGTCTCTGGTGAGTATATATGGAACAGGGACAGGCTATTCCATTCCCCAAAGGGTCTGTACATCCTAAGATTGCCAAGTTGCCTCTTGAATGCAATGCAATTCAAATTCAAACTGCAGCCTGTTCTCTGTCTAATAGCTAGTCTGGAAAATTTAACTTGTGCACTTTTTGACTAAGCAAAATGAAGCAGATTTCCACTAAACCAAATCAACACTAATTTTTACTGCTTAGATTCATTGGGCTAAAAACAACTCCTTCAATCTTCCTCTAATGCAGACACTGTAGGATGATTCTAATATGTATTATCTGGTGCAGGCAAATCTTTGGATTTACAGAAGTATGGTATTTTATGCAGTAAAATAGAGATTAAGCCTAAGAGCATTTAAGGTGTACATAATGTAGCTGTGAAAACTAAAGCATGATTTTGGCAGAACCTAATCATATAATTTAGTTGTCCTCTTGCATAGAAAGGGAATAATTGGTACATGAAACCTACCCAATTGCTGGAGAAGGAAGGCAGGCAGGCAGGATATGGTCACAAGGGAATATTCTCACAGTTTCAAAACAAAGCAGAAATATTCTTTTTTGTAATGACTGCCAGGGAATGCCTAGAGAGTAGAGGTCACTGGCACCTCTGTTAGCATCTTGTTGCTAATAGCTCTCCTAGAAAAAGCATTCCTTTGAGATGGAACAAAATCCATTCACAGAATCGCAAAATGGGTGAGGTTGGAGGGAACCTCTGGAGGTCACTTTGTCCAACCTCCCTGCTCAAGCAGGGCCGAATTCCCAGGCATTATTTGAGCAAGAGAAATAATATTACAATAAAAGGACTGCCAACACCTCTGCTTTCCTCTGTTACTTCTGAATTTCTCATAAAGAGGTGTAAAAAGCTAGACAGATCTAGAATATAGAGGTTTTAAATAACTATAAACTTTTATCTTCCCTTTATTCTGCTGAAATTACTCCAACTGCTCTGGTACTATTAGTCAGATCCTGGTCAAATGGGGGAAAAAAAAAAAGTCAAGGCAACACGAGGAAAGAAAAAGAAGAAAGGATAAGAGGAACTAGTAGAACTACTATGAGCTGGAAGGAAAGAGAATCTGACAGCCTGGCAATCTCAATTGAATTTTTTGGCTCAAGGATCTTTCTGAGAGATTCTATGAAACAAAGAACAAGATTTATAATTGTAGAAAAATCACAGAATACACACTTATGCTATTATGGGAGTAAGTGAGCAATTACACAGTTAACTTTGAGAGATTTTTAAGCTACTTGGGGGGACTTTGAATTTGATTCGCAATCAAACAGAGCCAGTAAAGATGATTAATGGGATATTGTTACTTCTCTAGGGAAAGTTGCTTTATAGCCCTACAAATTTAAACTGGCAACTATCATGATTCAAAGAACAAGCCTACAGAGAGCAGAACATTCTTGCCACTGCTCCAAACCAAATGATACTCATCTAGTCTTTGCATTATTCTAGGTTGGTGGCCACAGAGAAGATAGCTGAGGAAACATAAACTGCATACAAAAATTTTATCTGAATTCACTACTTTAAAATGAAACTATTTTCTGCTACGGTTTTTATAGTTACTCAATAGTAGGTTGAATGGATGGATAAATATCAAATGAACTTTCCCCAAGTACAGTAACATCTCATACCTTGAGCTATTTCCCTTCTCCTGGAACAGCTCTGTCACAGGCTAGTCTTTCTTAATTTTGCAGGCTAGTCTTTCCTGGTTTCTTAGAGAGGTGCTGAATATACTCAGTATCCTTTTGTTACCATCCATCATCTCTCTGTATCCTGCTTAATAGGATATAGGAGAAATCAAGTCACTGTACACAGAAGAAAATATGAAGAAAGCCATGCTAAAGTGGTAATTAACAGATATAGACAGTGCTTAGTGAAGTGTGACCTTCTATACATGCACATTGTCATTATATCTGCATTCTTTCTTTCCTTTTTCTTGTCCAGGTCACTCTAGTATAAGTGGAGATCAGTGATGTACAGGTTTTATACTTCTCTGAACATCAGTAGGTTTTTTTTAAGTGAAAATTAAATGCTTTAATAAGTGAATTGAGAGGGATGACTATTTAGCAAGTAAAAACAAACAAACTAAAAACCACTTAAAGAGTACGTTCTGATTCTTTAAATACTGTTGTCCACCTCAGAAATCAGATTTCCAGAATTTACATTTTTCCTGTGCTGCTACATTTTTCCTTCCACATGGCAATGGAACTTATTTGCAGGGAAAAAAATAGTGCCTCAAAAGGATTCCCAGAGTGACTCCCTGAGTTGTTTTAAACTCTTTGGTTCTGTTAATTAAAATACTTAATGTTTGTGGGTGTGACATGCAAGTATTGAAAGCTGTGGGATGTAACATTTGAAATTATCACAGTGCAGAGATCTACATTCTGTATCAGAAAAATCTGTGTTTGAGCTTGGTACCCTCTCTTAGACATTTGCTTGAAGCCTTGAAATGTAGCAATGGCTATGGAATTACAAATGTACTCCAAAGTCAACGGCAGTAGAGAAGAATCACCTCTTAGAAACACCTAAAATAACGTCAGTTCACTCTTCACTAAACATTACATTTAGGCACTAGAGGAAGCAGTGGGATAGCAATGTATCTTTCCAAGATAAATAACTGTGCTATAATACAAAGATATGTAAAATATTTTAAAAGATAGTTATTGAGCCTTAGTATTTATGAGACAGATAAAGCTAAAACATTATGCTAGAGAAAAGTTGTCAGGCGTTTTTTTAAAATGCACACAGCATATATTCCATATTTGATTTGGCTTTGAATATTTACACAGAAACCCAGTAAGATTTTCAAATCCCCTAACTTCACACAGATGCAGGTGCATAACTATGTTTTTGAATTCTAATGGTGGTCTAATACATTAAAAGTGGTAAAATTGGGTTTCAATTACTATCCAATTTGCTTTCTAAAATTCTTCTAAGCCTTATTAGTCTGTCCAAAAGAATTGTGATTTGTGTTTAGCTAAAAAAGGTCACTAAAAATACCTATATATTTTAGAATTGCTAAAATAGTAGGCTTCATATGAACTGGCCTGTCTGCGTTGTACTTCTGGATCTAATAACAGCCACATTATCAATTCTTCAGTAAAGATAATTAGATATGTTATGTTCCAAACAGCAACCACAGAAATTGCTTATTACCTGTTGTATATACCCACGCCGAAGACTTGTGATGGGAACCACCTTGCTAGAGTATGCCAAATTTCAAGATGCTTTGGATAGTTTTCCAAATGACATTGGAAGATGAGGTCACTACAAATACATACATATTCTTTTATTTTTAAATATATATAATTATCT
>VXAK01026759.1:0-13879 GCA_013399435.1 Arenaria interpres
TATTATGTTGTGTGTATAATCAAAATACTTGGCATCAGGTTATATTCAACTGTTGATATAAATTGTTGAGGGTCTTGAAAATTTGTTATGATTTATCTAGGCAAGGGAAGGTGTGCCAATTTTGTTTTTCTCTTGATCTTTATATGCAGCTTTAAGTGTGCACAGACAGTCAGTAGTATGTAGTAACTGTTTTCTTTCTCGTGTGATGTAGTTTGAAGCTGGTAACATGAAGAACTTGGTACTGAAGATAATTTCTGGACCTTTCCCTCCTGTTTCTGTGCATTACTCCTATGACCTACGTAATCTGCTGTCACAGTTATTTAAAAGGAATCCTAGAAATAGACCATCAGTAAACTCCATATTGGAGAAAAACTTTATAGCCAAACGGGTTGAAAAGTTTCTCACACCACAGGTATGAAGTTAGTTTTAATTAAAACTTTACTAAAAACATCATAGGACTTTTCTTTATTTTTATTTTAATGTTAGTATACTACATGACAAATTAGAATAATGGTATTCCGTAGAGCTTTTATAGAGACGCTTTCAGTTGAGGAAAAAAAATTTACTATGAACTCAAAAGAAGAATCTCAAATTGCTTGAGTACTTGGTGGTTTCCACAAATAAATTTAAATTGGCATTTTAAGTGCATTATTTTGTGTGTTCATGTATGTAGCAAGGAATTACAAGTGAGACATTGATTTGTTTAGATACGCATTTTCTCATAAAATGGTTCTGTGAATGATTTTAGCATCACTGCTTTATTGTATTTTTTTATCCGTTTTTTGTTTGGAATTTGGAGTGGCTTGAAAGCGTGTTCTATGAAGTATTGCTAAGTCAATTAACCTTTAAATTTCTTGATGTTTAAATGTATCACATGTATATAACCTTGCAGTTGGTCACTATTCTGTTTAGAATCTATTGATATCATTTGACATCTATTTGTGTCCTCTTAATATGAATCTAATCAAAAGAGATCAAGATTAACAAGTGAATAATAGTATTGATATGATTTAAATAAATATAGACAGAGAAAAGACATGAGGAAATTAATGCAAAAGGACAACTCACTAAGTATAAAGGATTCTGATGGATTCTGACTCGCAACTAAAGAAATTTCATGAGAAGGCCATATATAATGGAAATTTCAATAGTATATGAAATAGACTCTCAACTAATAATAGCTCAGGTTAAAGTCACAATGAAAGTTAAGATTCAGATGTCTTTACAGATAAGCTTATTTTACAACAGTAATAGTTTTATCTGATTTTCTTTCCAGTAGCTAGAATGGGTATGAAATTTTTTATTTGGATTTAGTCAGGCAAAGTATAATTAGTAATAGACTACTATCAGATGAAAATACTAATTTCTCCTAGATTGAGTAAGAATACTTGCATGCAGTTTTTCCAACTGAATCACTAACGTGCTTGACTTAGAGATGTTACCTAATCTTAAAACCAACAAAAAATCAGCACTTAGCACCTTTTACTAAATGTGTCAATCACAGGTACATTTGTATTCAGTGCCTGGTGAGTCCTATACGAACAAGGCAAGCCTACATGACACCACCCTATAATACGAACAAGGCAAGCCTACATGACACCACCCTATAATACTCTCCCAGCCTTCATCTTTTGTTGTCTCAGTTGCATCAGCTCAGGAATCTGCCTCGGTATTTAGTTGCCCTCAATAGATTTCTCTTGCGTGGGCTTATCTGTTTTCTTCTTGAACCTGTATAAGTTTTTATGATCAGTAAGAAATTTTGCAGGTCTACTACTTGTTGCAGAAAGCATCAACTTTGTTTATTCTAACCCTTCATCCTTATGTTCAGTTGTACCCCACTTCTAATAATAACACATAATAAACACATAATAAAATGATAATACCAATATTGTAATTTGCTGCCCTTGTGTGTTTCTCTGCTTTCTCTGCAAAATCACGTGATATTCTAAACCTGTAAGATTGCCTCTCAGTCATCTTTTTATAGGCTGAAGAACAAGCTTATTTATTCTTTGTGCTGAAGTTTTTCAACACTTCCGATTATCCTTGCTGCTCTTTGAACCTTTTTCATTTCTACCACATGGTTTTTTGAGGTGTTGGGTTCAGAGCTACATACAGTATTCAATATGATGGCCTTTTCATATTTGAATGTTCTTTGTCTAGACTCTGATTTTTTTTTTTCACTGCAGTAATGCTGTTTCCCATATTTTATGTCAATTTGATATGCTTGACAGCATGCTGTATATGTTGTTCCTAGATAGCCACATATGTAGTCATCTTCCTGTTTTGAAAAGGTTAAACTAAAAACTGCAAACATTTCTGAAGGGCTATTTTTTCAACACAAGCTGTCTCAGCTTGAAGTGAAATTTGGCAACTGTACAGAAATCTAAAATGAACTATGCAGAAAACCATGTTGATGCTTACATTAACTTTCTTCTACTTTCTTAGGTAGCTCATAAACGAGGCAAAACATGCTGCCCAGAAGTCAGACTAATTCCTTTTTTTTTTAATTGAGTATTTATGACAAAAAATATTTGAAAATACTGAATCCAGCTTCAGATTAATGTTAGCAATACTAAATTGAATACATAAAGTTAAGTATTCGTTTAAATTTTAGTTACAGTAAATACTATAAGTTAGATGCTTACTGGGAGTGGCACACTCCTGGAAAGGAGTTATTTCTTGCTTCAGATATAAATACTGTTAGCTAATTGTTCAACTTTTTGTTTAGCTTATTGCAGAAGAATTCAATCACAAAATCTTCCAGAAGTTTGGACCACAGGCTGCACCAGGTAGGTAAGCATGTGAAGTGGTGGTGCTTTCAGCTCTGGCACAATAGTATATGTAGCTTCGTTCTTTTATTGCTTTTGGTGTGTTCTTATACTTGATTTAGAAGCTTCAGGAAAAAAAGAGGGAAGCAGTTTTCCATTTTCTCCTGAGGAGCTGGATGTACACAGGGGGCAAATTATGCAAGTATAAAGTATGGTCCTGTAATATTTTAGGTGTACTTTTCCTCTTGCAGTATACGTGCTTCCAAAATTTTCTTATTGTATTTTTATTTTTTTCCCCCTTACTAATGACAAATGGTTAATGAGAAATAACATTTTATTGTGTAAAAAAAAAAAAAGAATAAAAATATTGTGGGACGTTTTGTTGGAGATTCCAGGATTAAGCCTTGACTTCAGCTTAGAGCAGTAGAATTGCTACTACTGGTACAAAATTAGATTGTTTCTCTTTGTCATGATAATCTTACCTTACTTCACTTTCCTCCATTATTTTACCTTTTCCCGCCCCACCCCCCCCTAGATTTCTTCCCCTTTCTTTATTTTATTTCCTTGTAATTCCTTGAAGCTGTGGCAAGTGCTTTGATGTCTTTTGATAGTGGTGTATAAGTGTTTTACTGCTGTCCTCCTATTCTGTAATAAGAGAGCCCTGCTTGCACAGAATCAAATCTGCAATATTGGCGTATTTTCAGGAACTCTACTGGGAGCACAATATGTCTGAAGGCTGTTGGAGCGCTTCATCTTCAGCTGACATTAGTGTTGCAGGTTGCAGTCCAGTGTCGCTAGTAGGGGGAGGCCTGTCTCTGCATTCCATTATGAAAACTTTTCCCCATGTCCGTGGCAACTGGGTGATAAAGCAGCTGAAATAAGCTTTAATTCTCCAGTTTGAAGTGAAGTGTTGAGAGAGAAAAGCTCAAAAAGAAGCTAAAGAAGAAACAGCTTTGCTGTTTTTTATCAAGTTGGTTTGGACAACTGGGTATATTGCACTTATGCATCAGCTCATTTACATGAAATATTAGCAGTTCACCTGTTTTCCTCCACCTTAGCTCTTCCAAGACCCTGGGAAAGGGAAGTACAGCAAATGGGCCAGCCTGGATAGCTGTAAACCAAGTTTTTTCTTTTTAGCTAAAAGACCAGCTCAAGAACAAACACTGACTTCAGCTGGACCAGCTCAGAAAATTACTAAACCTGCTGCAAAATATGGAGTGCCTTTAGTAATGAGGAAGTCTTGTGATACACCTAAAAAGCCTAATGAGAAGAAGCCACTGGCAAAATCTAGACAGGTAGGAAGCTGAGTTACTTAAATGGAACTGTTTTGCTCATACCTTATTTAAACACTATGAAAATACTGTGCATTCCTTTCAAAGTGCCTTTTATGTGGACACATGCATCTGCAAAAGAAGCAGCAGTAGTTTAAATGCTCAGCTTGCTTCATTGTTGATTTTTTTGTTGTTGTTGTTGTTTAGTTGGTTTTAATGTGGTGATTTTTTGAGACTGCTACCTTGGGTTTGGTTTTTAATTTCACTGCTGAATTAGATGTACTTTGCATGTTTTCAGTTCCTTTGTTAGTGTTGACCGCTCCTACAAATATTGGAATTCTGTCAGGTATACCAGGATCATCACCATTGGATAAGAATCTTTGCATCTTTCTTCCTTGTTCAAAAATAATCTCAAATTTTTAAAGCATAGAAAACTTTTTTTAGTAATTTTTTGAAGGGTTGTCAGCTAGAGGAATTGTATAATTGGAAGAGGAGTTTCACAGACTTAATTCCATGAGCTAATGAGAAATAGTCTTCTGCATACCTTCATACAGTACTTCTGATCTTTCTTCCAGCCATCTTGTCTGTACTCCTTATTACATAAAACTCCTTTTCCCTATCTTTATTCCTTTAATTACTGCCTGGCTTGGAGATGTTTAAGATACAGCTAATTTTGAGCTATATGCACGTGCCAAACAACTACCAACCAAGAAGCTCCTACTTCATCAAAAGAACTAATTCAAATTTTTCTTCTGAATGAATAATATTTTTGTTGTGCTGGTGGGTTTTTTGGTGGGTTTTAGAGGTTTTTTCTTTCCTTCTTCCCATGGCACTTTGGATAAAGAACTCTGTATTATGTTCCCCATCTGTTGAATTTGATAGGTGGTTAGAAAATTATCCCTGAGATATAATTTATCTTTGAAGTTCAAAAATTATTGGAGGTTTATTGATCACACAAGCCTTGTGATACACAGTTTAAAAAAAGAGCAAGAAGAAGGGAATGCACAGACTTCCTGTATGTCCTTATGAGATCATGAGGTTTATATGTTTTAAAGCTTGGTTGCACAACCATCTATCAATCTACTGTTCTTTATAATCGGTTGCACCAGCCAACACCAATAGTATTTGCATGGAGACTTAAAGTGGCAGGGTAGAGACTGAGGGAAATACCCTCTTTGCTGTGTGTAAGAAGTTTCAGAGGAGCATGTAACCATCATCTCCTTTGTTTAGTGATACTAAAATAATTCACTGTACTTGAACTACATTGATTTGAGTCTTTAAAGGCTTCCATCTTCGGAAATGCTTGATTTTTAAAGTACTCACCTGATAGGATTTTAAGTCATCAAAAGAAAATCCTATGAAGTTCTCTGTGTTCTAGTACAGTCATTAAAAAAGAGCTTTAAAAAAAAAATCACTTTTTTGAGAAGACTAGGGTAAGCAGCATGGTTTATTACAGGGTGGACTTCTTTACCAGGTATTCAATAGTGGCTGCGTTCTCCTCTTCCATAGGTAACAAGAACCTTAGAGTTACCCAAGTGAAAAAGCCTAAGGATGACCTAATAAATCTGTTCTCTAAATAAAAGTGACTCTTAATATCTAGGGACCCTCAAAGACTTATAATAGGAACAGATTGTAATGCAGAATGGTATTGCCAGAGAAGAAAAATTAAGACAAAGCAGATCTTAAAATTACTGCCTTCAGCTTTCAAGACAGAGCTTTTAACAGAGGATGAACAAGAACAGCAGTGTTTGACCCTAGATACTAGTGCTTTTCATTTAAAATCTCCTGAACAATTAATTATTTTAAACCCCATTTTGCACATACTAAGTTGTGGATTTAAGATATTTTTTGTCTTATTAGAATTTTTCCTCTCATTCTGGCATCGTGCTATCTAATTTGAAGTTTCACCTTTTATCTAGGCCTTTTCAACTCCAGTGAAGAAAACGAATCCAGGAGAAAAAAGGAGGAAAATGTTTGAGGTATCATGAAATCATCTGTTAATTTTCAAACTAAGCAAAAGCTAAGTCCAGAGCAAGAACAACAAAATAAAACCTTCAAACCTTTCCTCCTTATCTTTTTCCCCAGGCATTATATAGCAGTGATTATTAAAAAAAAATACACCAGCAATTGGAGCACTACTCTGTCTTGAGAGATACTTGACACAATAATGGCTTAGTAATAAATACCAAATTATATGTTTATTTTTCAGGAACCTTCAAAAAAGAAAAGGTTAGAAGTACCAGAAAAACGCCAGAGAGACCAGGTAGACAAGATTCTCAAGACTTTTTTTTCCCCACCAATAGTAATTTTAATGAAATATCTTGTGATGTGTTACATGTTGCTAAGAATATGGAGTAATTTGGTTTTTCCAGTTACTAAACATGTTTAATCCTTGCACATTGCAGATCAGTTTACTGAAGGCAGATGAAATGAGAAGATTGGAAAAAGAAAGGGTAAAATATTTTTAAAATGTGTTATTAGTGAAGTTTGATTTTTACTTAGTGATTCCTTGAATTATGTTTTCCTGTATTGTTTTCTCCTTCAGATGGAGCGAATAAACAGAGCCAGGGAGCAAGGATGGAGGAATGTGCTTGGTTCATGTGGAAGTGGTGATGTTAAGGTTGGCAGCAGATGCAGAAATGTGGTGTAGTCTGTTTCTCCCACCTTTTGGTTATCTGGCATGGTCTTCTCTTTTCAGAAAGATCTGCTCTTGGAGGTCAACTCTTGGGGCTTCCCATTATTAGTCTGTGGTTAATTTAAGAGAAACTCTATAAGAGACTATTCCCAGGCTTTTTGGAGATCATGTACAATTTTCATTTTTAATACTAAATTTCTGAATCTCTTTCTGCTGGTAATGGTTTTCATGCACCACTTTCTTTTTTCCACTCCTGCTTTTGCTACTTTTCCTCTGCTGAATCTATGCATGAACAGCTTCTTCCACATTCAAGTTTGTTCTTGAATTGTTTTATTGAAACCTTTTTCTGGGTTCTTACTTTCTGATAATGGACCTCTTCCCCAGTATTGGACACCTGCTTCTAAGCATTCTTTGTTATTTAGCAATGTAAATGGCGATGCTTATATATACTGATATATATATCAGAAGAGGGGTGAAAAATCCTGAGTACATCTATTTTTTTTCTGAAAGCAGTAAACTCCACAGCCATTCCCTTCTTGCATAATTTAATGACATAATTTAGTCTGATTCCTATGACAGTTTCTTTTTGCCTATTTGTGTGCCATAGTTTCATGGAACCAACTGTTCTGGAAAGTAGTCTTGTGAAGTTATTTGAATATAAAGATCTGGGCACTCTAATCAGACAGAGCCAGTGCAGGAATTTAAGTATTGCTATGGTGTAAATCAATTAATCTATTTGATGGGTGCTGAGCAACTGAAACTCGATGTGAACTAAAGTCCATTGTCAAATATATTCTGTTCAAGAACTCCTAAGTAGGCAATCTTAAACCTGTCACATTTGTACTCACCTCTTTGAATTTACTTAAAATACTTATGACCACTCTGGAAGGAACATTGACACTATTGTTACAATAAATTCCATAGATTCGTTACCATGGGCTATTTGACTGCTTCCCTCAGCTGTAAAGGGATCATTTTTATGCATGTGCTGACAACCTTAACCTTGTTTTGCCAGTTTCACATTTTCTGCATCCATCCTTGGCTACTACTGTACACGGCTGCTTGCAACATTTTTTTTCTTAATTATTTTCCCATGAAGGTTCTGTAGGAATTCTAATTCTTTGAAAATGAGAGATAATTCACATAAAGCAGTAGCTTGTGGTAGATGCTCTGCTGATCTGAGCTTTAGTAGAGAAGTGTCTTAATTCTGGTGATGAAACCAAATTACAGGTTGGTAACAATGAGGGTTCTCAGACTGGCATTAGGTGCAGATTTTTCAGCAACCTTAGAAGTGTGTTTCACTGTTTCCAGCTTCATGGAAAAAATGGGTGTTTGCTACAACCACTCATTAGTGTTTCAGTTAGTACTATATCGCTTTTAGCTATTGTGCTAAAACTTTGATTTCTGCCATGTAAAACATCTATCTCTAGTTATACTTCAATGGATTTGTTACCAATAACTTCCAAAATGTGTGACAGGTGTCTCGTGCATAACCACGCTATTATCAGAGGGAGGTAAAACACTGTTATTCTGCAGTGCTAACAAAAAAATAAGCTTTTAATTTATCTATCTTATAGCTTGTTAAAGTAGGGGCATGCCAGGAATAAAACTAGGACCAATTCAGAGTTGCTGCAGGGCATACTAATGGTTTTATTCTGCTGAAGAAGTGAAAATTGGAAGGGATTGTTAAAACCACTGTTTGAGATTTCCACCCTACTTCTGATTTCCAGGCATCGTATTATGGTGGTGGAGGTGGTGTTGGTCCTTTTCATGTGTCTTCCAGAGGACAATATGAACACTATCATGCTATTTTTGACCAGATGCAACAGCAAAAGGAAAACTTCAGAGTAGCTGAAGAAAGGGAAGCCAAATTCAGGCTGAAAGTCCAAGGCCGAGAAATTGCTGAAAGGTAGGCTACCTTCCGTTAGAAGTTGCACGTTGTCTGCTTCAGATGAACGTAATGAAAGTTACTGTACATATTTATCTACAGAGGAATTCCACCTGGAATACGTCCAGGAGTTCCTAAGGGGCCTGCAGGTCATCACCATTCACCTGATGCTGGTGCAGTTAGGAAAAAAATGAAAAGATTGAAGGAGGTGTCTAAACAAGCCAATGCAAACAGGTTGGACTGTGATAATCCATAAATCTGTCCCTACATGTTAGATTCTTGTTCTGTGTCTTGTTCCATTTAGTAGTTGGACATGTTTCCTTTTATCCATTGGTACTGTGCTGTCTGTCTGTGTGTTGGTCCCTCGCAGACCACAATTATTTTAGAACCAATGGAAACTTTAGCTTCCCCAATAGTGGAAAAAATGGATTACTGACAACTGTAACTAAACTAGATTTCAGCCAAAATTCTTGGCTTAATGCAGTTGCAGATAACATGAACCTCCTCCTTTGCTTTTTTCATAGTTCCACTTTTTGTGTTACCTGCCAAGATGCTTCCTTCTCCTGTCATCTCATTCTGACTGCCTGCTCTACATCTAAGTGTTGGACTCTAGCATAGCAGAGTGTGTAGGATGCTTCTGGAATTGCTAGCTCTTCTTTATCAATCAGTGGAAAACTAGGAGCCTTCTTCATTGAGATGTGAATGCTGGGTGTTATAGTGGTGTGCAACTTTGAATTCAGTGATGCTTGTTTTTTGCAATTACAATGAACTGGGTATTTTATATATAAAAGGATTGTAAACAAGTATTGATTATTTTTCTTAATGATTTCACTCTTTCAAGTAGCTTCTTCAAAAAACATCTTTGCTTTCCTTCAGATCTCTTAATATTGCCCAAAGAACTGTGTCTGCACTCATGAGCAGTAAATGGGAAAAAACCTTTTTTTCTAGAAGTTCAGTATATGAGTGTTACTAACTAATTTTCCTAGAGGGACAAATTTTCTCATGCATCATTTAAACTTCTGCAGATCCAATGATTTATCCCATGGAGGAAGAAATAAATGGAGTTAATGGGAAGAAAAGGAAGTCCCAAAAAATAATTGCTCTTCTAAACTGATTTTATTCAGTTTTATGTTTTAATAGAATATATTTTGTCTCTGGAGATTTTTTCTGTTTCGAAATTTGCAGCAATAACATAACATTTAACAATGATGATACGATTTTGCAAGCTACAAGGTTTATTTTATTTTCTTTGTAGTAATTCAGGTTGTTGTGAGCTGATTAGAATTCCTTCTGGTACAACCCAGTACTGGAAGGTGTATTTTCCCAGCTGATGTAGATGCATATTTTCATCCTCCTTTATTTATTCTCAGTGCTTTGCACAAAGTGCCACAATCCCCAGATCTTGTCTAGATTAGGAAACACTGTTTGCGTCACGTGTTTTACAATATTAAATGATACTTGGCGATACCTGGGTAGACTGTTCTAAATGTGTTCAAATTGCGAGGACTATAATAGAGGGCTGCAAATTATGGATAGCGTGGAGATCATGAAGAGAAATTGATTTAGTATTGCTCAAATACATGAACTTGGAAGCAGTCAATGAAAATACTGTGCAGAAGTTGCAAAATAGAGATTTATTTTTTTTTCCATTTGTAAACTGGATTACCTTAGGCTTAAATTGAGGTGCTGTTTCTTAGCATTTAAAATGTGGTAAGTATTTATACTTTATTATTTAGAAGCAATTTCATTATTGTAGCTAGCCTAGCGGTATTGCTCTCCTGCATTTTATTTTTTCAGCTGGAGGTGAAATACAAAGATGACTGTTCAGGATGTTTAGCTCAACCAAAGAACTTAAATAATTGCAACTCTCTTAAAGATAGGTAATTTAGTGTATGCTAAAGAAGTTGAAAAATTCTCAAGTTGCAATTTTTCTGATTACACTACCACAATTAACATAAAACTAAGTGTGTTCAATGCCAACAGTCTTTGAAAATTGTCTCTTGGACAGAAGTGCAGCCCCGAGGCAATCTAGTTGAACTGTTCTAACAAAATGAGCCCCTCAGCTTTAGAGTAGGGAAAACCATTTTTATAGAGTTTAGTTGAAATAAGTTTTTCCTGTGAATTTGGTTTAAGACAAATAGGTGTGGGGTTGTTTTTTTTTTTTGCTTGGGAAACACCTTTCCTCCAACACTGTAGGCTAAACTTCAGCTGTATGATACAGGTTTGGACAGATTTCACTATCCACCAGTTCATATGTAATGAACAGTTACAGTAAAAAATTTGTAGTGAGTCAAATATGTGTATACAACAATTATCAAGTGTTTGTTTCCTTACCAGTAACACCTACATGGATCATCTTGCCTTTTCAGAGCAGGCAAAGTGTTTGTTTTATTGTATTAAAGTAGTTTTATCTCTGTCTTCCTCTTAATGAATTTTTAGCATATGGAAATATTTCGTTTCATTGTTGCCTGAGGGGGCGGGAGGGGGTGATGAGGGGAGAGAAAAAACAAGATGCAAGGATGTTTAATGTGCTAATTCATTTATTAGTTACTAGCAATAACTGCTGTATTGCAAAATGATTCTTTAACTGTCTCAGCCTAATGAGTTATTGGTACCAGCTTATGCCAATTTCTTCTTGGCTGTTGCTAGACCCCCATCTGTACTCTGCAGTCAAACGAGGCAAGGGGAACCTTGAAAAAGGGGATTGCCTCATCATTCCACCATTTGTTAGAATATTTTACACCATTTCTCAGTGGTTTGGGTTTGGTTTTTTTAATAGAAAGCTTCCTCAGAGTCCACTTCTAACCAAGTTGTCAGAAACTGGTTCCTCTACAAAATGATTGATTGTATGAACTTGGAGACTTGCCAGATGCTCAGTTACGGTAACTTGAACAAAGCCTTTAGTCTACCCAAGCAGGTCCCTGACCTGGGGTGGACCACGTGAGAAATCCCGTCTTGTTCTGGATATTTTTAAGGGAGGAAAATTCCTTCACAGTCCCTTTAAAAGCAAGCAAAAATCCTCCAAGATACCCCAAAAGGAGTTTCCAGAACACTCTGAGAATGCTGCGCTGTAATAATGATTAAGAGGTAAAAGCTTTTACTACAAATGTAGGTCAATCTTGAAGGACTGGTGCAGTATTAACCTTACAGACTGGCTCATGATGAATTCTTGCTCATCCCTGAAGGGAAACCTTGAAGAAGTAATCTTTTTCACAAAAGTTAACAATAACAAAATGAGCTGAGACACTTTCAGAAATGATCACACTAGGATTGTGTTTTGATATTCATTTTTGTTTTGAGTAATCAGGATCTGGAAGGACAACATGGTGGTTTGTGGTGTTTTGTTTGGTTTTTTTTTAATATAAAATTGTTCTTTTCACTTAGTTGGGCCTATTTTCCTCCATTTTGTGGAAGTCTGACTTGTATTTTGGCTGATGAAAGGCATTTTTTTGAAGATGCCTTACTCATAGAAAGTTACATTTCTTTTGTGTGTCTGTTCTAGTTAGAATAAAGGCGGGGGGGGTTTGAATGTCATATTTCAGAGACTTTCATCTTGCTGTGTGTTGCAATTACTCAGGCAAAAAGGATGGATAGCTGCAGATAGAGCAAAGCAAGTTGAAGAATTCTGGCAACGAAAGAGAGAAGCCATGGAAAACAAAGCTCGAGCTCAGGGACACATGGTATGGAATCTGGTCTTCCTATGTATATTACTGTTTCAGCATGCATTATGAGTCATTGAAATAGCATTGTAACCATGAAATGCTGGCTAAATATTTTCCTTAAGTATTTTTTCTTTGGAAAGAAAATGAAGGGGAGGTAGGTTTTTTGCATTTTATTATCAATGTTACTAAAATATAACACAGTTGTGCAATACATTTCTCATGACTAAACTTTATTAACAAAGGAAAATATCTTTTTTGTATGTGGCTAGCTTGATATTGTGGATTTTATAACATTCATTTACATGGTTTCCTGTTCATAGCTTTTAAAGTTTTGGTTGATATTAAACTTTTTGTATTATTCAGTAGCTTGAGCATAAAATAAAGTTTGATTAAACTGATACAGCTAATGATTAAATACGGTAATGTGTTTTACAAAAACATTCTGCTTATTTCGAAGATATTCTAAAGACATCTATCTCTGTCAACGTTGATGTTTCTAGAACCTTTACTCTCTGGAGATTAATTACTGGACAGTGTCACAAAATGCTTTTTTCTTTGTGCTTGCAATTCTAAATTCAGTATTCCTTTAGGAAGTTTGTTTTGCAGTAACAATATTATGGAAATTACTTACTTGCACTAGGACTTTGTGTGGTTGAACTATGCATTATCATAATACGGACAGTTTTGATTTTTTGAGTGCTTTTCCACACTATTCATATACAAATTCATGTACTATCATTTGCTACTGATAGCGGAAGTTCTCAACGGCTTCCTTCTATTTGTGCAGGAAAATATTTTTTTTTCATAAAAGTTCATAAATAGAACTTCTATGATAAAGTGACCCACTTGGTGGATGACGAAAGGCTGTGGACCTTGTTTATGTGGACTTTAGTAAGGCCTTTGATATGGTTTCCCACAGCATTCTCCTGGAGAAACTGCTCATGGCTTGGATAGGAGTACTCTTTGCTGGGTAAAAACCTGGCTGGAGGGNTGGTTTCCCACAGCATTCTCCTGGAGAAACTGCTCATGGCTTGGATAGGAGTACTCTTTGCTGGGTAAAAACCTGGCTGGAGGGTTGGGCCCAGAGAGGGGTTGTGAATGAAGTTAAATCCAGTTGGAGGACGGTCACAAGTGATCATCCCACAAGTGATGGCTCAGTACTGGGGCCGGTCCTCTTAATATCTTTATCAATGATCTGGATGAGGGGATCACATGCACCCTCAGTAAGTTTGCAGATGACACCAAGCTGGGTGGGAGTGTTGATCTGCTCGAGGGTAGGAAGGCTGTACACAGGGATCTTGACAGGCTGGACTGATGGGCCAAGGCCAATCGTATGAGGTTCAACAAGGCCAAGTGTTGAGTCCTGCACTTGGGTCACAACAACCCCGTGCAGCAATACAAGCTTGGGGAAGAGTGGCTGAAGAGCTGCCTGTCAGAAAAGGACCTGGGGACGTTGGTTGACTGTTGGCTGAATATGAGCCGCAGTGTGGCCAAAAAGGAAAACAGCATCCTAGTTTGTATGGTGTGGTCAGCAGGACTAGGGAAGTGTTTGTCACCATGTACTTGGCACTGGTGAGGACCCACCTTGAGTACTGTGTCCAGTTTTGGGCCCCTTACTAGAAGACAGACATCGAGGTGCTGGAGCACGTTCAGAG
>VXAK01026763.1:0-32713 GCA_013399435.1 Arenaria interpres
CCTCCAACAGGTCAATGTCTTTCGTACGCTGCGGGCCCCAGAGTTGGACACAGTACTCCAGGTGAGGTCTCACCAGAGCAGAGGGGAGGGGGAGAATCACTTCCCTCGCCCTGCTGGCCATGATTCTTTTGATGCAGCCCAGGGTGCGGTTGGCCTTCTGAGCTGCCAGTGCACATTGCTGGCCCACGTTGAGCTTCTCATCCACCAACACCCTCAAGTCCTTCTTCTCAGGGCTGTTCTCAATCCATTCTTTGCCCAAGCTGTATTTGTGCTTGAGATTGCCCTGACCCAGATGGAGGACCTAGCACTTGGCCTTGTTGAAATTCACAAGGTTTGCACAGGCTTACCTCTCAAACCTGTCCAGGTCCATCTGGATGGCATCCCTTCCCTCCAGTGTGTGAACTGAACCACACAGCTTGGCGTCATCAGCAAACTTGCTGAAAGGTGCACTCAATCCCACTGTTCATATCACTGACAAACATACTAAGTCTGATCTAATACCAACCCCTGAGGAATGCCACTTGTCACTGGTTTCCACTTGGACATCGAGCCGTTGACCACAACTCTTTGAGTGTGACCATCCCCTCAATCCCTTACCCAGCAAGTTCATCATCCATCAAATTCATCCATCAAATTCATGTCTCCCCACTTTAGATAGAAGGATACCATGTGGGACAGCATCAAATGCTTTGCACAAGTCCAAGTAGATGATGTCCGTTGCTCTTCCCTTATCCACCAACACTGTAACACTGTTGTGGAAGGCCACCAAATTTGTCAGACATGATTTGCCCTTAATGAAGACATGTTGGCTGTTACTGATCACCTTATTTCCCATTTTTTAAGAATATTTAGCTCAAATTTTTTGAGTTAAACAGCAGAAACACTAGCTTTTATACACCTGTGTTTGTGTTTTCGTATTTGCAGCAATTTGACACAAATATTAAATGATGTCAAATAAATCAAACTGCTAAATTACAATAGCAAAGAAACCAGCCTGGAAAAGCTCTCATTTGACCCTGCATATTATACTGAACCTTTGTTTTTTCTCTACTATAGTTGATTACTCAAATATACACAAATATTACAGTCTTTTCACAGCACTTGGAATTCAGTCTACATCATAAACAAAAGTTGCACTGACGCCTTTTAACAGGCTTCCAAATGATGAAATCACAGTAAGAAAAAAAACACAAATATGTTCTTATCTTTCATTTTGAACTTCAGGATAAACCTTTTCCATTGACAGTCTTACACGCAACTGTTTGGCCCCTGGCAATGTGTCTAGACAATGTCTGTTATTTGTTTCAGTTCTGAAAGATATGCACTAAATATGATGGTCATCACAAAAAAGCTCTTCAGAAAAAACAGGTTTAAAGATTTTTTTAAATCATCTACAAAAAGAAATTAGGTCTGTTTTGCATATTTCCTTTACACTTGAATCATAAGAAATTATTGGAAGGCTGCTGCTCCCAGCTTCATAGCTAAATTGGTCCAGATATTAGCTTTCCCAAGGGCACAACAAGCAGATACACGAGAATATGAAATCACTTCAAAAATTACAAACAAGAAGGTAGAGGTACTGAGGGTACATCTTACTTAGCCAAAACCTAAAAAAAAATCCACAGAAATAAAAGAAAAATACCTAAATATCTTGTTTCAACAGCATCATTGGCAACATACTCTAAAGTTCACTTACACTGTGCAATCATACTACAGTCACATAATCCAGTACAATTTGTAAATAACACATGTCCCCGAAGCTGAACACAACTACAAAAAATGAAACAAAACTTGGATAAAGTATTTTAGATGCTAAGTCTATTACCGTCATTATTACTGTGACTACATGGTATTTGTAAAGAGGCATAAATGTGAAGTAGAGACTGACTCTCAAAACTAGTATGTACAGTGAATACTTCAATTTATAAAATGCTGTGGCAAAAATTAAAAATGTTGCAACCAACAGGAAAGAATTCAAGCCAAAATAAATGTGCTGATTAAAAATCCAACTGCAAAAAAGGGCAAGGGAAAGTATAATATTAAACAGATATAGACATAATGATTTTCCTGAGCCAAATCCACATTCTTGTCAAATACAAGAACCTTAATGAAAGACTTACCAGTAATGAACCTTGCAGTAGTTTAAGCCACCAGCTTGATTCTGCAGTTGTTTCAACACTTGGAATTTTCATTTATGTCAAATGGATTTCCATAAGAAAACAATGTAAAAGTGGATACGAAGGTCCACATTCAATTCAAAATGTTTGTATTGAAGTATAACTTCGTAAAGGAAAAAATAATGAAAGGGTGTCTTTTCACAAAGGTGTAACCCGACATTTCTTTTCTGAACAGTTCTTTAGCTTGGAAAATACAGAATGATACTTTTTCTTTCAAGCATGAAGGAATGTGCCATGAAAACTTACAAAAACAGATTTATCTGCTGCAGCCATTACAAGGAGGATTGTTTCCAAATAAATAACTGAAGAACTTTTACTAGAATTTCAGAATTCAAAGGAAGAGACAGTATACTCTGCACTGCTCTTTGAATCATTTGTGCTTTTCTTCACACACTCAGCTATTTTCCTTAAAATGCACACACACTTGAACTCAATTTAAATTTAGTGCAGCAAATACCTTTAAAATAATCTGGTAAATCTGCCTCTGCAGTCCATAACAACCCAACTTATGCTACACCTTCAAATTTTTATTCTTTATAGGGAAAGGAGAATACTCTCACCACCATTGGTACAAAGTTGACAGAGTAAGATCTTCACGATTCTAGAGTGTATTCTCAACAACGTCAAAGATTTTTTAGCACTACAGACCGTTCTCACAGCTTACATCCTCAAATCTGAATATTGGCTTACTATATTCAGCTTTACAGTCACACTTGTAGTGTGATAACTACTGACATCAATAAAAATTTCAGAAGAGAATTATAAATTATTTGGGTACTAGGAGTGACTGATGAGGCAAAAATAATGGACTTTAAATATTTCACCAGTTTTAAATACAAGCAGTATTAATCAGGCATCAAAAAAAGAGGATGACAGAGAAAGTTAACACAGGCTGGGACTTTGCAAGTCATTACAGAGAAGCTACTGCACACGATAAGGCTGGCTACAGACTAGAACGCAATTCAAACCCATTAAATTCTGCAGTTAAACATTAAGGTGTTAATACACAATAATACACAATACACAATAATACACAATAGCCTTCAACCACTGATTGCTCTTCCACCTTTCAGGATAATATATTAACCATTATTTCCACCGCATGATTGGATGATCTATTATGTACCATAAGCCAGCACGTAGCATTGAAGCCAACGTAACTGGCAGACATGATAGAAAATAAACTCCCTTTATTGCAACAAATGAAAGATCTGTTTACGTCAAAAGTCCATCCAAAAAAAACCAAACCCCAAACAAAAAAGAAGACAGACTGACATGAGTAGCTTAAAAAGAAAAATCTGATTTTTTTTTTTTAAATAGCTTTATGAATTTGGACTAGTCAGAGCATAATAATTTCAACCCCAATGGAGTAGCTCCAGTTCTACCTGCCTTTATATTGTTGGCATATGAGATGACATTCATATAACTGATAATGTCAGAATACAAGGAGCTAAAGGCAGCAGGAGTAAAAGATCCATGACTGCTACAGAACACTCTCTGTCATAATCCATGCTGGAGTCTGAGTCAAACCATTCTTCTGCCATCAACACAAACTACTGCAATAAAACAGTATTTCTTCTCCTGTGGCTACTCATCCAGACTACACATCACTTTCCTCCCACAGACAGTTAACTTGTCAGTTTGCATAGTAGAAGTCTGCATAAGAAAGCTAAGGATTTCATCAGTACCTTGCCCAGCAAGAAGGTTCTGTTGCTGTAAAACCCCAGGCTATTACATACAGAAATACGTTAATTTTAAAAGCCCAAAGATAAGACATTAAGATTTTAGAAATGTCAAAAGAAGGGTAAACTAGGAAACTTTGATTCTGCTACTTTCTCAGTGTGTCTCTTCACACCACACAATCTATATATATATGCAAAATAAATACACGTTTTCCTTCAGACTAATGAGTCATTCAGTACTCAGGGTGAACAACGCTCCAGGAAGCAGTTGTGGAGCACTGATGATTTATGAACAGTATACCAGCCTTGTTTAGAGGAAGGTGGAAGATGTTTAGTGAATGTGATAGGGAATTACAGTAAGGAGGAGTATGCTCTCATTTTAGAAGCAGAAGTAGAATCTGTTTCTGCCACAGGATTCGTACACAATGACAGTTACTTACAGAAGTCATATACCATCTTCCAACCTTCAAGTCACATCACTTCCCCAGAAGTTGAGGAGAGGTATAAGAGAGCCCTATGACTGAAGCTGTTGAACATGCTGGGTATGCACATGTCCTAAAATTCTTGGTCAATCTAAAATTGTTCCTGGAAAATATGACAATTTGGAGTTCCTGCAGGAGAAGACAGCATAGTTCATGTTGGATGTTCTCAGTCTCCTTTTTTCCACAGGGCCTTTCCAAAGCAAATCACAGCTATCCTGCACTCCAGGTGAACTGTTGCTGCATCCTGCTTCTCAACGCCATTGTTCCTAAAAAGGCCTTGGCCAACCCTTTTACATCTGACTGGCAACATTCCCATCAAGTGAGAAAAGAAGGCCCTGATGAAAGACAGCACCTGGGAGAAGGGCTGCTACCACGAACACAGGAACAAACTGAAAATTACTGGAGGCTTTTGAGAAAGTTAGGATTGGCTCATTACTCCAACAGCAAGCAGACTACAGAAGGTAAAGAGATCATAGGATACTGACCTCAGACTACAACCAAAAGTTTCAGTTAGATTACAGTCGTACCTGCCTTTATTTTCATGGTTCTTAGCTCAAGACATCTAACTGAAGAAACACTGAAGATTCACACTTGCAACTGTGATCTAACAGTCGTTGAAGACAGTTCTAACAATAAGATGAAGAGGAGGTAATCGGATCTACACTGACATTTTCATCTCGACACATTAGTTGCTAAACATTAAGTAGCTGTTCTCCTTTTCAAATATTTAAAAGTAAAAAGCTGAGTAAGGAGGCAGACATGCAGTTTAAAGGAAAGATGGGTTGTTGGCAACATCAGCTGACTCAAACCTTGTCGGCAGTAGCAGTTCTGACACTTCATTCTGACAGTAATGATAGACAGAGGGAATCCAGATCTCTCACTGTGTTCTCTGAATATAGTAACACTGACATTATGATGGGCTTCCACAGTAACTACTTGAAAGAGTGACTGTCCACCTGCTGTGAAAACCACTCATTTCACATTATTCTGTGTTGATAGTTTGTCACAAGTTTTTTTTTCATTTTTTTTTAATCCCTAGCAAAGAGAGAAATACTTTTTTCCAACACACATCGATACTCTGCAGTCCTACTTTCTAAAATATCTTGTCAAATTAGCATTTATTGTAAACAATGAAGCAAAATAATTATCAAAACCTTCAGTTCATGTCATCAGTACTTGCTTTCACTCCCTGTTAAGACATAGCATATTTAGTTTGCTTTTTTGTTTCTATTATCAAGGCTACTGGTGCAATTGGACTGCTCATTTAAAAAACCAAACACTTAAATAGCAGGAAATTCCATATACTCCTATCAAAGGAGTTTATCTGGAAATATTTAAATTTATTCCCCAATATAACACCTTGGGTATGGTCAAGCGTTTGCTACATATCATATGGTCTAAAAAGCCAGAACCT
Organism: Arenaria interpres; assembly: GCA_013399435.1. Taxonomy (NCBI): domain Eukaryota; kingdom Metazoa; phylum Chordata; class Aves; order Charadriiformes; family Scolopacidae; genus Arenaria; species Arenaria interpres. Next base: position 5,756 of record VXAK01026763.1, read on the forward strand.
CCATATTGTATACAGTCTTCTACAACAATCCAAATCCTTCAAGGTCTTTTAGAGAGACAGGCGTATATTTACTACCTAGTAAAACAGCATGCAAAACAATAGTATGTCTAACATCACCTTGCCAAAATATAATCCAATCAGATTTAGAAACAGCGGACTTTCAAAATCTTGGAGAGGAGGAGGTCAGGAAAGTCAAAATAGTTACTAAGAACATTTCAATAATTCATACTCTCTCACAAATACTGTCAACTTATACATTTGTTTTTACCTTGAGAAGGTAGGTAGGAATATTGCTGAAGTCTACAGGCAACTTTAAGAGGAAACGAGCTGAGAATTCTCCAGTCTGTGAAAAAAGATAACAATAATGAGACCCAGTGTCTAAAACAGAACCACAAATTGAACAGTCTGAGGATGAAATATTAACCAGAAAAATGTGTAAGAGCTCATACCAAACAGAAGGGTTGAGATTTAAAACATTTCTCAATGGAATTACTGAAGAGGAAAAAAATAATTTAGAGATTTCACAGATGTTATATGAGAAAATGCTTTAAAACCTTAAAACATCATTGCCAGTAAGTCAACAGCAAAAAGTAGTCATAATACAACAACGCGCATGACAAAAATCAGAGCATACTTTGTTAGGCCCTAAATATAGATCTACCTTGGCTGTGCTCATTTCCGGACAAAGGTCTGGTGAGAACTGCAAATAGTCTGAAAGCAAAGGTAAAGAACTGACAACTTTATAAGAGCATATATATAAAATAGAGGCATCTTCACAAACATTGCAGGTATACATAAAAGAATTTGTGTTGAGTAAGGTGAGAATGTATCAAAAGCGTCCTCTGAATAAACAAAGAGGAAAGAACTGAAGCAGAAGGTTTTATAAAGTTTGTTTTCAGAATTATGTGACTATTAACACCTAGACAACTGTTTACTGAAAATTTGCCAAGTGTCCCCTACACATCGCGGTTTTTTATGCATAAAGTGTATGCAAAGGAAATGGAAAGGATTTCCTTTCTGTTTCATACACTTCCTTAAAACCAGACTTTTCCACCTGGTTATGAAGCAATGAAGTTGGCTCTTTTTGAAAAACAAATGCCTGCCTAATTTCCTCCACATTAGTTTCTTGTAATCTCAATTTTTTAATTCAATAAAGTAGCCATAGAGCAGATATTTTTGTCATGTTGAATTAACAGTACAAAAAGTGTTAAATGTTAATTTTATGCAGTTAAGTACAAAATATTAGGATATCTTGGGACAAGGTAGCAAAACTTTTTTCAGTTTTAACACTTCCCTATTTTTGCATACATACGCTACTTAGTTATGTAATGACACACAATTTTTAGAAAACAGCACTTTGTTTTAACAGGGAAGGGGAAAAAAATCAAAGCTTTATGAAAGTGCAGCATTCACTCTCCGACAGTAACACATATGTACTACTACACTATTTCCTGAGCATAATTATCTGTACCTAATTTTCATTTTAGTAATATTTTAAGTGTTTTGTGTAGCCAAAGTAAGAAGAAAAATACTTCAAGCAAGCAGTGTACAAGATACAAATTTTAACAGAGTGCACATGCATCTCTGGTGAACGTGCATATTGCAATTCTCATTAAGGGTGAATGTAAATACTATACTGGATTTAAGCAGGATCTTCTTTATTGTGTAGACAGCTATACCTTGTGGTTAGCAAAAGCCTGTAATAGGCCTGAAATAATAGAAGTATCCTTTCTAGAAAATGCAGCAGTGACCTACGAAGAGACATAGAGGATCTTGACAGTGACAGGTTGCCTGGAAGCGTGTCCAGATGGTGTCTGAATATCCCTAATGATGGAGATCCCACAATCTCTCTGGGTAACCTGCCCCAATGCTCAGACCTCCCAGTACTCAGGGGCCACTCAGACATCAGCAGGATAGCTCTTGGGCCACTGCTTTAACACGTTTAGTAGATGTTATCACAATAACTCCACACAGCTATGGGGATAGCTTGCCAAACTTCAAGACGAAAGCATTCACAGTCACCTACAGTGATACTGGACATTTGTAATATGTCTTTGCAAAATAGTCAGTACTTTTGCCTTCCGTCTTGATTAGCTGTGCTAATCCATAGATTGCTTTGAGATTAGCATACGTGAAAACATGAAGGCTGTCACTGGCCATATACCACCAGAACACAAGCCTCCATAATCATGGAACCCACCAATTGCTATGCATATTGATTGGCTGAATAGAACATTGAAGAAAACCAGCTTGCCAATGCATAAGCCTGAGAAAGTACTGGCGGTTAAAGCCAATGGAAACTGGCTTTCCAAAGTAAAGGGTAAGCTGCTATGCAGGGCAGCTGAGGAATATAAGTGATTGTTTGCTAAGGACATTATTTTCTGTGGTACTGACATGAATTAAAACTGAGAAGGAAAAAAATTTACAGAACTGGATTTCTTCAATTATTTTATGCCTAAATTAAGCAAACATTTCACCCCAAGCAACAAAACACATATAGAAAAAGATGCTGTATTAGGCAAATGGACAATAAGCAATGCTAGTATCTGTGCCAATTTGTTTCTTGGTCTATGTATCAGGCATGAACTACAGATAACTCATTCTACCGTCACTAAAGAAGAAAAAAAAAAAAAAGAAAGTACCTTGAATGCAACCAGCATCTTTCCGATGGTACCTTGCCAGTTATATCATTTGCCAAAAGCGGTTTGTGTGATGCTAGGTTGTAACCCACCCTTTTGCCATCTAGCTCAGAATTGTCCTTAAAATTTGTCCCTGGTAGTCGTACAATAGAGGCAAAGCAACTGCACACAGAAACACCATGCAACAAAAAGTGAGCCTATATTAATTTAAAACCAGACTCTGAAACCTTTCCTGATGACACTACTTGTGAGGGAAGACACCAGCTTTCTGATGCTGTATTACTCATGCAAGCAGAAAAATCACTGACTTCCTGTATAACACAAAGACTGCTCTGATGACGGTCAGGGCACTTGCTTTTTATTCAGAGTGAAATGGATATTACAGACAGTGCTTCTTGTCTGGACTCAACTTCCAAAAAATGCCGTACAAGATTTGCCATAAGATCCAGAAAATTATTTCTGGTAAAATACCAAGTCTGATGAACAGAGATGGCCACTGAACAGAGGAATGGCCTCTGATCAAAATGTCAGCTGCTCCAAGGTGTAGAAGTAGATACAAACTTGCAGTCTACATCTTGTATGTCATTCCATCAATGTTATTTTGCAATGTGTGGCTTGGGAAGTGCTGTGGAGGGGCAGGGAGCAGGCCCTGTCCCTGGTGCTCGCCCACCCAAACCCCACCAGCCCGTCACAGCCACCAGCTCCAGTCAGATCAATTTCTGGCCAGAGCACTGAGGGATTAGATAGTTACTGGGTATCTGTGTCAGATGGTACTCTGCCAACATGAAGCTACTAAGGTAGATAACGGTTTGTCTATTTGTCTAAAGATCTTGGAGATCACTTCAGGAAATTGAACAGACTGGAACAAAGGTAGGAAAGCAAATTTCTGTTCCATTTTTGGGACACAGCACTGAATTCAGGCCTCCTCTTCAAGCTCATGCACTTAAGATGATTACTTTCATACCACTGTGCAAGGTTCATTCATAGATGATTATTTCAGAAGTCTGCTGAGCTAATATCAGTTCCTGAGAGACTTCTAGGCAGAGGAGATACTGCTCAGGTTACCTCTTGCTTTTCAGGTAAGCACTGCTATTGCACTGATCATCAACACTAACAAGACAGTTGTAAAGGACATGAAGGAGAACTACACAAATTAGTTTCATAGGTTGGAATTTTAGGACACTCACAGACAAGTGCCTGTCATGTAGCTACCAGGTATGCAGAATCTCTAAACAGGACTCTCAGAGTCTTCTTGATAGAGAATGCAAACTTTGAAAATAGAGCATACACTACAGAAACCTCAAATAGCTCTGCAATGATTAAAAGGACTTGTCTCAAAATATATTTAAGATTTATTTTATTGGGATATTTTTAACTAAGACAGTAATTCAAATGCAAAAGAAGTTCTTTATTCAGTCACCAAAGACTATAGAAAGATTCAAAAGGATTTAATAGACATGGCTCTCCAATAAAAAAAAGGATAAAACCCCTAGTTTTCTACAATCTTGAGTAGAATTTTGGCAGCTGCCAAAAATTATGATAAAATCTCAGTATGGTTCAGAAAGCTTTCTGCATTTCAATAAACCAGTCTGATGATATTTACAGATGTGGCAAGTTGTTTTTGATGCAAGCTACAGAGAATAACATTTAAGAACAAATTAATTTCAATGAAATATTCTGGTCTATAAACATAAAAGATCTGAAGTTCTCTGATAAAGAAAAGTTGACTTGGCTTAAAATAAAAAATCCTAGATGCCTTGTCTAAGAAAAGAAAAACAGATGAATATATGTACTGTGAGTTGTAGAGTAAATAACTTGCATCACCTATAACGTCAGGATGATTTAAGTGACATAAAGCTGAATTCTTGGCCCTGATAACAGGAATGCTGAATTTTCATCAATTTTCAGACGGCGTCTATTTCAGAAGACACTGCTTCTGAAGGCCAGTATATCTTAAGAATATGCTATTGCTGAAAGCAAGAGGGGGACACATTCAGCATAAACACAACTAGGTATTTCCTGATACATCTTATTCTGAACATTGCAGATAAATATATTACCAGCGGAAAAGGCTGATTTTTGCAAAGCTTACTCTGTGGCAGAGACCAGTTAAAAAAAAAACAAACAACACAAAACAAAAAAAACAAATTACACACTAATCAAAATGTCTCCATTGCCAATAGCCTCAGGTATGCTGAGATGGCATACATACAGTGTTTCTACACAGCACATTTCCCAGGCAAAGGGTACAATTTCAGGAAACAGATAAGCCTGTTTAATGTCTGACTGTTGTTGGAAAACATGGCGCTACAATGTCACTGCTCTAGTCCATCTCACCACCTCCTGTCCTTACACAAAAAATTAGTAGGTTTTTTTTTTCCTCTCCAGTTCAACTTCCTGAAACAACTCATCTCAGCTTAGACAAGTGCCAGAGAGATACAGGCAGTTGCAGCTACCAATTAAATCAACTCAATTTTAACGTGGAATCACACATTAATATGTTCTACCCCTAAGCAGGCTGATTTGCCGAGGCAAGGAGTCATCCCAACATTGTTATTCTGCCTCTCAAATCTTCAGAGCTAACTCATGATTCCGCATAACATTGTACTGTGCCCCGTAAATACTGCACAGACTTTTCAAGAGTTTTCATCTATAAATCAGATGAACTACCATCAGGTTGAGACACAGTTACTCACCAAGAAATCTGGTTCAACCAAGGTAGTGCAATGTCAGCAACGTACAAAACAGGGAATACAGAAAGTGAGCTGGAGTCAAACAGAAGTTTTCTCCATTGGAAACATAAAGCACAGAGATCCACAGAAACAACTCAAGTTTTCCAAGGCAAAAGCTGTATTTATTAAAATGAAAGGATCACTAAAAACATTTTCACAGAAACATTCTTAACAGCTTACCCAGTTGTTTTTTTTTCCAGCATAGATTTCCATGTTTTCTCCATACTGGGGCTCTTCAAGTAAAGTCTGATATTCAAACATGAGACGGGAGCTTTCACGTAATCGGCTGCACTGAAATTGGTGATACTGCTGCACAAGCTCTTTCACAACAAGCAGGAGGCATTCAGGGTTTGAAGGATTCCAAGAAGCTAAATTCTGTTGAATTAGAAAAGAACAGAGACTAAAATTGTTTACAGCCATAGAAAGACAAGCACTCCCCTTCGATACCAGAGGCACATATGCATGGGCAAGCTTTGTGACAAAGCTAAGCCATAATATCAAGTGCAAAGGTTGTATCAGGCTTTGGAAGAAAACCAGGTCAAAAAGCAAAAAACAAACCTTAATGTAAAATTAGGAGTCCATATAGGGACCTACCAGAAAACTGGTAACAGGGCTACTACCAGGCACAGATAGGCCCAAATTACCAACCTACTTTTCCCTAAAATTATACTGATGTATCTGAGAACTTGAAAAGTTTGAATTAAAAAAATCAAAACTGATATGAAACACACAAGGATCAGGTAAGTACAACCTCACACAGTATCTGACTCAAAAAGCAGTCAGACAAGTGAATATACCAAATTAACACCAACTATGGAAAGTACTCTGCTCCATTATTCAAACAGTGGATATAGTATCGACAATGACAAAGCAAATGGGTTCTCTTCTGTTGCCTTAACCTTGTGCTTTACATCATCTTGACTGTCTCTTCACTAGAGTTAGCTTGACTCATCCTCTTAACACAAATGCCATCCATACACCAGTCTCTTCAATGTGCCTGGCAGAAGTTTTTATTACAAGTTGACTGTATACGAAGAAACACAGTAAACAGAAACAAAAATCATAGAATGGTTAGAGTTGGAAGGGACCTTAAAGATCAAGTTCCACCCCCCCTGCCATGGGCAGGGAAAAGTTAATACAATGAAGATAACTGTGTCAGTAGCACAGTAGCAATATTGTTTTTCAGTTTAACTTCTCTAACATTGGCTTACACCAGCCTTCCACAGTAAGTTTTACTCAGAAGGTTTTCAGTGTTACAAACCATACCTAACATGATCAGTGTTGCATGCCTACATCTAGTTGACCCAGAATGGATTTATGTTAAGGGCAGATGAGAACTCACCCTGTATTCCACGCTGATAGGACATGAGACAGTTCTGATACAAAAGCCAATATGCTTTGTACTTAGGTCCTCAACAGCTCTTGATACAAGCTCAGGGCGTGTTAACACAGTCATGCAGCTTTTGGTCAGCTTTGCGTATAACCAATATTATTCTGTATCTGTATGTCACATAAACATATGACAACAAACTAGCTACTACAGGTTTTTTAATTGGATGGACTGTACAGTTAACATCAAGATACTTAGAACCGGCAGAGATGTCTGTATTTTACAACCAAATGAAGACAGAATATAGTAGCTTCAAATAAAATTACTTATCAGTATCTGAACTCAAAGTGGTCGCTCTTGTCCTGGAAGTTGCAAATATTTAATTAACAAATTATAGGCATAATTTACATTCTTCAGCAAGGACAAGAAAAGCATTAGCCCTTTTTTACCTCTGCAGTCAAAAAATGCTTTGGTATGCATCATTTTCTACAAACACTTCTGTGCTTTGAAGACACTATCTTAAGACTGGCTTGTATCCACACACATAAAAAAATTATGTTTCTTAACCTAGGTTAAGTAAATGAATTAAGCTCGATAAAAAAAATGTCCCCTAAAATATACAAGCTATTAATATTTCTTGTAACACCAAACCTAATAAATACAAGTGAACAGGTTGCACGTAGAGATTGCCGGGTCTCCATCTCCGGAGATACTCAAAACCCAACTGGACAAGGTCCTGGACAGCCTGCTCTATCTGCCCTGCCTGGGCAGAGGGGCTGGACTAGGTAGATGGTCTCCAAAGGCTCTTTCCAACCCCAGTCATTTTTTGATTCTATGACAGGGTTTACAAAAAACTCAAACACAAGCAGAGGATCTGATCAAGGCAAGATTCCACAATACTGACCTGAAAAGAAATTAGAGTTGTGTACAGATTTTATCTTCTGATACTCTGGAGATTCAGATAGAAAGCTTAATCAATTATTCACCAGGCACCATATCTTCAGCTCTACAATGAAATCTACTTTCTAATCTCTAACTACGTGGCTATTTCCTTTAAAAAGGCTTATAATTTTTATTCTCTCTCATGACTGTAGTTCATGAAATATATATATTCTCATATCCCTTCATATACCATATGTGTGATATATGTATATGTTCATAACCCTTTGGAATGGTTTTATACAGACTTCCGTATACACGTATGAAGGCTTAGTACTTCAAGCACTTCCCTTTCCACATCATCTTAATATGGAGGGAAAGAAACACAAAGTTATCAAAATTAATTTCTCATTTTCAACATCATCACTTAAAACATACAAGCCTCATTTGTCAGTGAAGACAACATGAAATATATTTTCCTTCCCTGAAAATCTTGCCTTTCTTTTTTTAGGAAAAAAAAAAAATCTGTAATGTTTACTAAGGTAATTTTATCTGAGATTTTACCACATGATGTTTTTCCTGAAGTCCCCAGTCCTGGAGGGGATCAATTTTAAGAGAATCTCAGCTACATTCTACCCGTCCCCTCTACTCCTTCTCATTTAAGTCAATAGTCGTCAGAGAGGAAAAGAAATCTGTGTATGCACTATCTATGTATAGAAAAAAGAGAGACAAAATTAAAAGAAATACAATCCTTTTTTCTATCTATGTCATAAACATGGTTTTTAGACCACTGTCATGATTTTTAGCAACACGATTCACAATTTTTGAATGACTGTGGCTAGCAGTGCTGCGTTAACTGTCTACGCATCACTCATTCCTGTGATTAGGATGAAAAACTTATATTTCTGTCACATATAAAAAAGAAAATCATTAGGGGAAATAAAGTTTTGGAAGGTGGTGCTCTCATTCTTCAGAAACACAGACATTGTTCTTGTTTTGACAAAAAAAGAAAATTTATAATCTTAGAGTGTGGATGGAGCACTTAAGGGAACACTTACCTCTAGAGCACAGATTTGGAAAGAGACCTTATGTTTACATAATTTACAGATTCACCCAAGACTGTCAGGCTTAGCTGAAGAAACATACCAGGACATAACTGCTGCTCATTATTTGCTTTGTTTTACATGGATCAACAAACAGTTCAACAAACAGTTACAGGATTAAGCTGTACTGCTATCCTCCTGCTCACTGTGATTCTGGTAGAAAGGGCTGCCCAGCATGGCTATACTTGAACCTCTGCATTTAGAAGCTACCTCAGAGTCACAGACTCCACATTTGACCATGGCTTGAAGTAGAAGTACTCTGTTGTTTTTTTTCCTCTTAGAGAATAAAAACACCTATTAAATGAGAACATTACCACTGCCATATCTAAAAAGGAAAAATATATTCCAGAGTAACTGGTGAATGGTGAGATCCTAACATGGTTAATGTAAGTTCCTCAAATACATACTACAGAGTGACTGAAAGCCTTGTTCTACCTTGTCTGCCATCTACAGCTGGTAAAAATTTACTCCCAACTTGAACCCATTTAAGCCTATCCAATTCTACAAAATACCAGTGAACATTTTTCAGGTAGACAGCGTCTTCTAGGAAACAGATTTTGTATCATGCAGTCTGAAACCAGACTGTGTACAAGCTTAAATTTCCTGTTCCCAAGCTGCTGCTCAACTAAAGCATTTCCAGAAAGCCAGAGGATGTAATATGCCAGTACATATTGGTATCAGCCAGACAAGTGGGAATAACCTTTCCTCCTAATGACACTGGTATAACACAATAGAAATGTTCTGTCAAAGGAAGTGACCAACAATATTTTAATAACTGACCTAAACGCAACTGAACCTTTTGTTTTTTAAATAACATTACACTACAGAACAAAAAAAAGAGCAAGAGGAAATCCATTGTCATTTGTCCAGCACGGAGCTGCAGTACTGCTCTCTTCAAAGAATTCAAGAGCATTGCATCAAAACACTGTTTATGCTGTATTGCCTTAAAGCTACAGGAATTAAAATTAATGATTTGACTGTAGGATCCTTATTAAACACCTTTAATTCAGTAACTAAAGATTCAAACAAAGTATGAACTGGTTATAAAAACAAATCACCTGAAGAAAAATTCAACGACCCATCCAGAACACACATCAGTTACAATGGATTCTCACTGATTAAAGAGTAAATATACAATGGTTACACAAATTTTCTGTAACAGAAGTTCTGATTTAAATAAACATTATTTTTTAACTTTAAAATTGTATTACTGCAGTGCTTGTTATTTGGAAATTGGCCATCACATTTCTAGCCATTTTGTTGACTTTGCAGAAGTGCTGTTCTTTTCAGAACATCTAAATTTATAAATTAAAACACAAACAGTTCTGAATACAATGACATTATGTACAAAATTTCTTCTTACATATTTTTAAGTGTTGCTTATTTGCCCTAAGCACTACGTTCATTTATAGGAAGATACTTTAAAATCATTTTATTGTGATCCAATTTCAAAAGTATGCCAAAATACATGCTACATTATTTTCGAGGTTTCAAACTCTTTAATCTTCCATTTCTCAAATCAAAGACAAAGCAAGCAACTACCTGTAACATACAGTGTTGAAATCTAGCTAAAGCAGAATTTGTTATTTATCAACTTGATCCCTTGTAGAAGGTCTCAATCGGTACATTTTCTGCATTATAATGACTCTTCTGAGAACATGCAAGGATTGGTCAATGAGTAGGGTCCCTGCAATAGTATATTTACCTCCTTCTTTAGAGATAAAGGACCTTCTAAATAAAATTTTATTTAGCAATACAGTACTGTATACACTATTAGAATTTGGAAGTTGTTTTAATAAGCAAAATCTCAAAATCAAGGCTTTGGTGCAAAAAGGAGTAGCAGCCCGTGAGCTTCATTTTCTGGTTGTTTGCTTGAAGGCTGTATTCCAACCCTAGACAATACAGCCTTTTAAGAAATAGTATCTTAAAATATTTAAAACTGAAGAACAGAGCAAACCTCCAGTGTTTCTGTGTTCCATAGCTCCAAGTTTTGCTACAAAACTCAGATCTTGCATAAGAACTATGCTCTGAATGCAACTTCAAAATTATGAGTTTTAGTTCCAAAGGCTTCAGAAAAACCCTGGAAACATGAAAACACACATAACTTAATTTTCTACAGCCAAATTGTTGAAGCCTGGCAGGTATGAAAAACTCAATTAAAGAAATAATCAGCAAATATGTATACAGCAAAGACTTTTTGCTTTCTGTAACTTCTATCAAAATTTCCTTCTGCTCCCCTCTCCAGGATCTTCAATTCTGGCCCAGATAAAATTTATACATTCACATCATTTTACAAAAATCACATGCATACTGAAAAGAGAGGGGTTTTTTATCTGATATTGCCATAAAATTGCCATTAAAATGAATTTTATATAAAAATATGAGCCACTGGCTGGGGTACTGACAAACTAGCTTACATACTTCACTCAATAAATCTTTTCTAATTTCAAATGAGATTTCTGCAGACTTTCCAGAGAGTTAATCAAATTTTACAGAACAATCACTAATGCATTTAAAATAAAGAAATCCAGACTTGGATCCAATTCCTTCTCTTGTTTGCCAACAGATATCTTTAAGTGAACTCTGCAGTGCAAACTAAGTTACTCAAAAGTTAGCCAGCTAGACTGAAATTGCCCGACTGTACGACAATATACAAGTATGAATCAACTCAAACTGTGCATCTGCAACTAGCTCTGCATTCATGTTCATCTCATATGAAGGATTACATGCCCTTATCAGATTGGTTTAAATAATTTTAAATGTTATCATTTTTCAGCATATCATGGAAGAACTTACCTGTTGTTTCTAAGCAAACAGATGGAGACTCAATTAAGCAATTCCTTTCCGCTTCCGAAAGACACTGCTTTCATATTTCTCCATAATCTCCACTAAAACTAGGAGCAACTCCACACTTCAGATCTTAACTTTAAGTTTTTAATTGGCTTTTGGCTTGGTCATACAGCAAGTGGTGTAACTTTCACTTTCTATAAAGGTAAATCGTTACCTCATCTTAAGCAGTTTATTTTCGTTGCAGGTTTAGTAACGTTACAAGATGACAAGGTATTTTCTTGTGGACACAAAAGCCTGGTAATGTCATCTGTGACGACTGGCTAATCCCCATTCTTCCAATTAGGAAACGAATTCAAAGTGGTTTACAGGGATGAATTCAAAATGGTCTACAGGAAAAGTAATGGGATGAGAACCCCTACATGATAAAGACCAGACCCCAGAAGCATTGTTGCCCACAGCTGTAGTTATTGTCATACAGAAGATGGCCAATAACTATTTACCTATTTGTGACTAAGCAATTCAACATCAGGAAGTTGAATGTTCTTTTGTGGCAGTAGCCTCCCTGGCAATTGCTAACTTTTCCCCATTATTGGACTAAGTTTCAGGAAATGTCCTTTGAGAAAATAGGTGTGTAGATCTTAGAGTAATTAAGTAATAGCATATACATCCACTAATTTTGCCCTCCATGTCACCCTGTGTGGCAATATAAATAGAAAAACAATACTCAATTATTATACAGAGACTGGTAGACCATAGGCATCCATTACACTGTGTCTACATTGGAGAAATCCAAAGTGATTCAAGAGATCTATTCTGAAGATCTGCCAAATATTAATTTAAACAAGCTCACAGAAGAACATTATTTTCACAAAGTATAATCCTACAGATTTTGTTGGGGTGCAAAGTCAATCTTCCAATTCCCTGGCTCTTGGCCCTGTCTCCTGACAGGGGGTGGCTGCACACTAAGTGAGCAGTTTGACAGGGAAAGTTTTTTGGACCATCAGACACAACCAAAGTGTTGAGAAAATGAATTAATTTAAAGTGTGTATAAAGAGGCAGAGTAAAGATATTATAAGGCCACCCACAAAGTGCAATTTAAGCCATTTCAACAGTAACTCATTTAAATGAATAGCAATGACACCAAGTGGATTTCAAAAAGAGACAAAATTTGCAGCCAGACAGTATCAGTTTTAATAAGATCTTCTTAGGGGTGAGGCAAGTGAAAAACCCGCACAAAGTAGCTTCTCAGCCCTACTAGCAAAGACATGCAGAATTTAGCATTCCAAAGTAGCCATACTATTCAACTTTTGGCAAAGAACCCACATTTAAGTTCTGTTCTGGAACATTTTGTGCTTTGCAGTCTTTCCTTGATCTTTCCAAAAAGCTAATCTAGCACCAATGCAAACTACTCGGTGTCCGTGATTACCTATTCCCCCTTTTTTCAGAACATAATGCACATTGTGTTCCACAAGCAGATAATTCATAGCCTCTTTCACAGGTTGCTGCTTATTTCATAACTCCAGGCAACGTCTGCAGTAAACTATAATTCTACACTATCAGAAAGAAAATACAATAACAATTTCTAATTGATCTGAAGTTGTTTTTCTTTGAAATGTGTTTAAATATCCAGGTTGCCAGAATATCTTCCAGGAATGTGATTTTAAAGAAGACAGATTGTAACTGTTTTTCCTGGCTATACTACAGGAAACAACAGCAAGATCTTATTTTAAGTTAGTGTACTTTTATATTTCTAAGCAAGAAATTAACTTTCACGAGAAAATGTCAGTAAACAAAACCACCCAAGCCCGTAACAGTGGTAATGCATTTCTATAGCATCTTGCATCCAGAATTATCATAAAGAATAATGTAAGTACAGATTTGCATTTTGTTTATATCTCTGCACACCACATGCACAAAACTTGCATTGTACAGTGGCTGAAAATCAGAACAAATCAAAGTTTTTACCTGAAATGAGAAAGATCATACTGTGATATCAGCACTTATGCTTCATATAAATACAGAGGAGATAAGGATCCAGTGGTTACAGCATTAACCTGGAAACTGGGATATCTGGTTTCAGTCCCTGCTCTGCTATAGTCTTCATGGGCCACCGCGGGGAAATTGCTCACAGAAAAAGGCACAGGATAATTATCTGCCATATGCTCACATCTTTCTATCAACAGATATTTTTCACAGTATTTGCAGGGCTGGAGTGTTATAACAACTTCAAAGGCTTCAGTTTCTTAGCAGCCAGCACTTAAACATCCTACAGGCTGCAGTTTCAAATCAATCACTGTAAACCTACATGCCATCTACTTGTCATCTTATTTTCACAGGTTCTTCATATCCCCCTCCCCCAAAGCACCACTGGAACAACTTTCTGCAGTGATCTGCTTGAAATGATCATTTTTGGGCACAAGCAAACGTCAAAACTTAACATTTCATAAACAGTTCAACTCAGGAGCACTTTTGTCATGGCAAATACAATCAAAGAACTTAACAGACCTTGTGTACTCTGCTATTTATTGTGCGTAACAGATAAAAAGTTTGCATAAAGCAAAGCTTGGGATAGTTAGTATTTATTTTATTTTTTTGTGAGAATCTGTGAAAATTAGATGCAGAAATTACAATAGTTTATAAAAGCTTAGATGAAATTTCAAATACGTGGAGGCGTTGAATTAGGATGAAAATACAGAGCGGGAAAACAACATACTAAGAAATGAATTCTGCTTTCAGAAAAGAACCTTAAATTTGGTATAAAATTATTTTCCCTCTTTTCTTCTGCTGGCCACACAATGTTATTCTTGATTAACGATCTCATACCAAGTTGACTCAAAACCCTAGCGTATCTGACACACAGAGAACACTCTTCTGCATTCTCCTAGAATAAATGCACCACTGCCTCTCAAGCACTATTCACCTGAAAAAGGAGCAAACTCAACTTCCAAAGATTACTACGAATTACTCCCGTGTCCTGCTGTAGGAGCATTTAAGAGACAGCTGTTATTCGTACATTAAGGGTGATCTGGAGATGCAGAAACTGTGAAGCTGAGCCCAACACAGAATTTTTAAGTTCTGCTCTCTTCCTGAAAAAGTCTGCCTGTTTCACCCACAGAGCTCTCTTACAAGATAATCAGACCCTTACAAGCTACAACTGCCTACTATCAAAGGAGAGAGAATACAATAATGTCTAATTAATCTCTTAAAGACTTGGCATGCATAAGTATTTCTTGTCCTACTTTGCAAAGTGATTAGAGCAAGTTTTGTTCCTTTCCAGACCTCCCAGCACACCTCTCAGACAGCAGATGGTACCTTTGCCTGTTCTGAGAAGGAATTTGTTAATCCCTCAGCAGTATAAATCCTGGGATAGGGAATCCAATGCACTATGCATTAGTTAATCCACATGAGTACACAGCACTTTTTCCCTTTGGGAGTCTGTTACCAGAGGCATACATATTTAACTAGACATGGCAAGGAAAAAAAAAAAAGCATGAAGAAAAGATTAATTCCAACACAAGACATACACACACGCATCTGTTACCTAAAGACTTACTCATCGTGCGCTGATGGTAGCGTGAACAGGCCCCAACTCCTCAGACCCTCAGTGGACCAGCAAACAGACCACTATCTCAATGTCAATGCTTTACCTCAAGAATCCTTTTTTAAATAGCAAGCCTTTTAGTCTTATCAGTTCCTTTCCTGTCAAAACAAGTAATTTTAGCTACAGCAAAGAGGCAGAACCTTTACAGCTAATGTTTTGGACAGCATCCACTAACATCCCTTGAGCATTTATTGTTGGGTGGCACATGCAGAACTGCTTTCTTCTAAGCATTTTTTCCCCTGTCAAAATCCCATATATTAAAATCAATATATCACATGGTGGATCTCACTGGTCAAGCAGTATTTCCATCTTTATTTTCACATTTTTACTTAAGACAGTTTATAGGGCCTTGAAAATACAGTCTATAAAGAAAACATTTACAAGATACCATTGTGTAAATCATAAGACATTAGAAATCAAAACCTCTACTATACCAGACAAATTAATGCAAATTAGTTATCTCTTCTCAAAAAGGTGGTATAAGAAAAGAACATTCATTTGGTTCCTTTATGCAAGTAAAATCTGCATCTCTGGGAAGACAGCAATACGGCAAAATTAATGTAAAACTGTATGAACACTAATACTGAAAACAAAAGACAGAAGATGTTGACTAAATTTGAACTATATTTCTGCAATTATCTTTAAAAAAGGGCAGATATGCCAGAAGATCTGAGATGGAAGATAGTAAGGAAACACAGACATAAAAGCACGTAAAGAATAAGTAAAAAAAAGAGATGTTTTGAAACAAATACAGGCTGAAACTTAGACCAGTAAAAAGAAAAGAAAATAGAGCTTGAGCCCTCTTCCATTTTGGGAAATTAATAGATCGTTCAAAAATTACCCTCAGCGCAAAGACATTTCTTTGCCCCAACAATATCTTCTGAAGGAAAGAACCTGCAGGGTCTCAAACTTAAACTAAACCCATAGGAGAAAAGTACAATTATAAATTATAACAGAATTCACAGTCTCGAATTTAATCAAATATGAAATTGCATTATCAGACAGAATTATTATTTCTAACTGACCTTCTGTAATCAGTTAATTCAAAAGTCTGTTCTGCTTGCATATTCATAAGCAATGACCAACTTTCTCTATGGAAAAAATGAATTATCATGGTCCAACAGCTTGAATTCAACAGGCATACCACATTGAATTTAAATTTATTCTCAATTCAGGAAGACTGTGCTAGATTTTATCTTTTATCTTTCTTTTTTTTCCCCCTAAAGACAAAGGAAAAAAAAGAAAACCTTGTGTTTCTAGAAAGCTAACAAGCTGTTGCCTTAAAGCCAAACCATTTCTTACTGTTCTAGAGTTCTTGTAAGGAAACGGAGTATATTCTGCCAGGACCATCACACATGAGGGCCAGAATCCTTTAATTTTATGCCAGTTTCTCTAATAATATTTTTTTCCCAAATTTTAATAAAACATTGCTCAAGTATGACTAGATTTTAATTAACTGAAGCAAAAAATAATCATAACTACATTATCACTTTGCTGGTTCATATTAAAGAATAATAAATACCAACATTATTATTTCACACCCAGACTTCCAAATAAGACATTCTGCTCTCATATGTCCAGCTTGGGATATCCAGCTTTATATTTTTGGTTTAAACTAATGATGACTTGATGTCAGTAAGATGCTAGAATTCATTCTACCACCCTTATCACTAGAGCAAGGTCTTTATTTCCTGCAAAGCAGGTATATAATATATACATATGAACACATTTAGCCAGCAGTGTCTGGTAAATGGTAATATGAAGTTACGATAGATAAATAAGTGATCCTTCTCCACTTACCAGAAGTTTAGGATATACTACTTGATTTTACACTAGAGGAGTAAAAGAAAGAACACATATTCAGACATGCAGTTTGGTACTACTAGTGAGACAGCAGTCTTAAGCCTGATAGCAACTGTTGTCCACCTAAGAAATGAGTGAATTCATTGAGAAATCAAGATTAATTCAACATGAATTCAAGAGAAGATCCAGAAAATCAGAAGGCTTGTGCTCTGGACTCATGTATAAGCTAAACAGACATGGCTTGAAAGAAACATAAGCCTAAACAGCCTTTACGTATTCTGGTCCAACCTTCTGGCCCATCTAACTATATGACCGTGAAAAAGACGGTCAAACTCAGGCAACAGTTTAAAAGTATTGTTATATTTTTTTAATACAACAATATGAATGGAAAGCCATGAAATGTCTTTTCCCCTATTTTGCTAGTGCACAATGATTAAGTCTCTCATCACATGTACATCAGTTAGCATGGCAGAAAAACATTTTCTCCCTCTTTGCCACCCTTCAGTCAAATGATCCATGCACATTCCTAATGTTCTCCTTAAACTAGCATTTCCTGGCCTGAAATACTATGTTTTAAGAGCTAATATTCTAGATTTTCCACATTCTAGGGAGAAATTGCATTATCAGAGAAGCTTGTTTTAAAAAATGAAAGAAAACATTTCCCCACAGAGCTCTTCAGAGAACTAACGGAATTAATTCTGCATTCTACACTACCGAGATTTAAGCGAGAAAGGCAAAACTACCTGTCTTAGCAGATATTTTCTTCCTTCAAAATTAAATAAATAGTATCAAACTGTAGAATTTTTTTCAATTTCTGGATTTGCTAGGCAAAAAGTCTAACCAAAACATTGTGATTAACTAAAGCAGATCTTCTGACCTCAGCATATTCTATTCTGCGTACGCTCTGAGATAGGAAACGAAGTTTTGTAAACTGTGCTAGGAAATACTGAAATTTCAGAAAAAGAAAGAGAGGTAAATATACAATAAATTTACATAAATAGAAAATGACAAAGTAATACAAGGTAGCTAACTCCCTGCAAGCCCTGCAAATATTAATAATTCTGGACAAAGAGGACAAATACAAGGGAAAGTCTAGAAGACTAAAACAAAGAGAAAAAGGAGTGATTTCCCAACCTAGAAAGGCCCTGAAGGAAGAGGAGATGGAAAGATGATAGGAAAAAACTCATTTTCTGTCCTCTCTCTTGAATACTTTGTGCTGAATTGTTTGCATAGCCATCATCTTCACCACCCAGCTACACAGATAATCCCAACACTTGCTTTCGGCACTGTATGACTTCTCAGAAGAACCTCTGGAACGCTGGCCTCACATGGGCAGTAGTCAAGCTGGCAAGCTCCCCTAGGAGAGGATTCCCAGCCAGATTCCTCTTTTTGGGATTTCTCATTTTAAAGCCAGTGCAAGCACAGCAAAAATAAAAGCCAAAAAACCTATGCCTGGTTTCTGACACCCTTTTCTAGCTGGGTCAAGGAAACAAATGAGGATTCACTAGGGAAACTGTGTGAAGCTCAGAAACCAAAACCAGACCAAAATCCATTCAAAATTAGATTCTGTCAGGTCTGGCCTAAAGAGGAATGTTGTACTGGTATAGCTCTATTGGTTGAAAACACGGACAAAAATTTATACCAAAAATGCCAACAATACCAGCCAAAAGGTCCTTCTGCTGGGAAAGCTCCTGGATTAAATTAACTTCTGATGGTATAAACTGTGATTTTGTCGCGACAGCCTGTCCATACCAGAAAAACCTCGTCAAGGCCTCAGTGACCATATGCATACAAAGAACCGAAAATTATATACAGGTTATCATACATATGTATACATATATATATATATGCACACATACATACATCCCCCATATATAGAAATGGGTAGAATCAATGTAGCAGGAATAAATAGTTTTCAGAATTCACATTTGTTTTAGGAAATTAAACACTAAATAGCACTGGATTATAAATAAACAAAACACATCTTGACATACAAAGTCAAGACATGACTGGAAGGTGAAGACAAAAAATGTGAATACAAAGAAGTTCAAAATAAGAAAAAAAAATCTAATAAAATGCAAGATCCAATCCTGCATTCTGTTTCACTTAAATTCCCAAGTTCAACTGAAACCAAAGTAATTTAAGGCTTTCAGTATAAGAATGGTAGGTTAGGGGTCCAAGAATTAAATCTGCTGCCATCCCAAATAGAGCAAGCAGAAGAGATAGCAGTGCTAAAGTAGTTAGCACTTACCCACACATTTCCCAGAAAAAGAGAACCCGCTGCTGTGACTTTTGAGGTTTGAAGTCATGCTCTGAAAACCATCGTGTTCATTGCCCTTATGTAAGGGCTTTCATACTGGAGCACGTAACACCTGCATCTTTGCCAACAATACAACAGTCAACTTTTTAGAACAAAGTAGTTCAAATGGCATTAGCTAATACAAGGGGTGTTTGGGGTTTTTGACGCTACTGCGAGCGGAGGAACAATTGATGCTGTTAAACATTTGTCTCACACACCTGGTAGTAAATGAAGAACAATGATGGAAGAGGATTTGAAGGATCTCTTCACTACCCATTAAAAGCTAACTCAACAAGTTGATGATAATAATGATTAAGATTTTGAACACAGCCACAGAAAACAATACAGGCATCCTGACAGTCATCATATAACCAAATGATAAATATGGAATCTAACAGCTTCAAATACAAGAATTTAAAATAAACGTTGCTCTACACAAGATATAGAGCTTGACGGCCAATACACTTGAGTAGCACAATTAGCTGAATCAACTCCATGATGACTGAAATCTGTACTCAGTATTAACAATTAGACAAGGGGAAACAATCTTCCCATGTCTACATACTGGCATGAGAACCACAGTGGCCAATTCTCTTAAGTTCTGTGATGGCAATGCCATCCTCCCAGGCGAACGTAGCACTAAGCTCACAACGTAGCTCACAAGGATACATTCAACACTTACTGAGTTTCAGGAAATGCTAATGCCCTCTTGCCTCCATCCCCACTAAGGCTAATGGAGCCTTTTCAATAGCAATGGGTGGGCAGAATAATTCTGGGGAGACTAACTGGAGACCTGAAGTAGGACGCTAACAAAAACCCAAATCTGTAAACTGACACTTAGTTTGTATATACTGCTATTGGCTACACTTTGCCAAGAATATACTACAAAATCATTGGAAAAATGGGGTTAACATTTTGCATAAGCACTTCAGTTATTAACTGGCTCACATTAACAATCAACTAGGCTAACATAACAAACAATTCTTGTTACTCAAACTGGCGTCATTGTAATGAGCTCCAAATTAATCTCATCCGTACACAATCACTAATCTTGTTTTGTGCCAACTGAATTTTTAATCAGAACGGAGTGAATCATAGGTTGTTTTTAAAATACATTTCTAATACTTGTCATCCAAAATGAATAAACACTAGAGCAGGGAAGAACTTTTCTATTTACATTCTGAGAAGCTGATTTTATTTATGCATGCTATACACAGAAGTTATCAAATGCACAGGCTAGGTGAGGACATTTTTAATGAAAATAAAAAATAAAAATATGTATTCCTAATAATGCTTTGAGCACAAACAGCCTCACCAATCTAAAGAATTTAGCCCTCTGACTGCAGTTAAAACTGTATGACAAACCAAAATAAAAGAAACAGTTGCCCCTCTGTTGTGTTGCTCCTCGATCTCTACATCATTCTAGAAGATCAGAATACACAGAACCAGACTCTGCAGCCAGCAGAGTAATTACTTCTGGTTAATGCATCTAATGAAGCATATGTTTTGCAGTGCTGAACTTGAGACTCAACCTGAGTTTCAAATCAAAGTGACTTTAATATTTGTGGAAGACATAGAAGCAAAGCTGAGTTTCCACGAGCATTTTCCGCTTGTTTCTGCAATTGCAATACCAGTTTAACACTGCAGTTGATCAGCTCTGCTTATAGCCACAGGAGTGCTCAACGTATCACCCTACTGCTGAAACACAGGCCCAACCATTTAGGAATTCTTTGGGAAAAAAAGATAGTATGAAGTCTTCACCTACAGCACCCACTTTTTAAAATGCAGTATTTCTGGAATCTGGTTTAGCAGTCTGGCTAACGGCTGCTTAACTGATCACCTGTTACTGCGCTCAGGTGAAAACCTAACTGGAAGGTCTGCCCACGGCCATGGAAACTGAAGGAGTGACTGAAGCGATCTGCAGCAGAGCCGTTCAAATGAATTCAGGGAGGTCTCCTGACAGCCTCCATTAGAGCCACACGAGCTTGAGAAATCTGGAGTACCTGGTTCTCATTTCAAGCTAAGCATAATGCCTGACTCAAGTGGTGTAACAGCATGTGATGACTTCTGCTTGGAAAACAAGACACTCGGGCAGATGAGAGCAGCGCAGGAAGGCTCAGTGTCAGAATTCCCACAGATCCAGCGGCACATGTTACTTACTTAAGAGACTGTGCTCCTCATTTAATACCATCTACATGCTTTTGTGCATCATAGATTCTGTTTTAATTGCCAGGAACTGTTGCATCAAAAGTATTTGAGGATTGCTCAAGATTAAGAGCATTAAATTATGCTCAACGTGCTAATCTATTTTTACTTATAGTCAGTAGAAAGATATCTTGAAACATTAAAAAATTCTGCTGATGTCTTAGAATTCAATTAGAATTATCTTCATTAAACAGCTCCGAGATCTGTGGAAAAAGGGAGTTATTCAAATACTTAGCATAATAAGCAAGTTATTGATAATGTATCATGCTGATGAAAGGCTCTGCAAACTATGTTGATCATTAAAAGGAACGCAAAAGCAAAAATACACCATGTAGACCATAGCTGCAAGGTGGAGATAACACGCTCTGATAATGTCAGAATGGACAGCAGCAGCACAACCAAAGACCTTATCAAAAAAGGTTACATTTACATAGTGAATGCTATAGCAAGGCATAAAGACCAAAGGAAAGCTGTTGGCTTGCAAAATTTCTTTTTTGGTTTGTTTTTAATTAATTTTAAAATAGACTGGTTAATATCTCATTATGCATCACGGAGTAAATGGCTCTTCAAGCTGCTTTTCAACAAAGAGGACGAGAAGTTTGTTCTGCACTTAAGCAGAAGAAAAGCAACGGTCCCAAAAGAAGTCCCATTAATGAATAATGAAAGTAAGAAAAAAGAAAAGTAAGAATGTTTTTATCCCACTTTTTAAAAGGGCATTTCTTTGTCTTTATGGTAACATTGACATGTATGAGTAGATAGTTTTCTTTCATGCACTGGTTCCAACAACATACAACCTGATTCTAGCCTTCCTCATGGGAAAACAAAAATCTGTTATCACTGCACAAAATTATGCTACTTTTTCTAGAACTAAGTACTTTTTAAAGGCACAATTGATCAATCTTTTTTTTCCTGAGACAGATGTTTTAAGATGGTTAGATATTAAATAGACATCTTTTTAGAGATACTCTGAATAGTTATTGTAAATGTCATCTTGTCTTGATTAAGATATTTTTTAAAAACCTACATTTATGGATTCAACTTTACATAATGATAGAAGACAAAGTGTTTATACTCACATAACACTGAGGTAAAAGGTGGCTTTTTTATTTATTCTGCATTGTTAGCTATTCTAAAAAAGCCAACTCTCTTTGCATGGTATAAGGTTCTCAAAGAGCAAATTACTTACGTGCAAGGCAGAAGGATCTGGCAAAAATTCAGCATCCTCCCCAAAGATAAAATCTGGTGGCAGGTCAGGATAGTGAGCATTGAAAATTATATCCCCTGAAAAGTAACAAATGAAAATATTGTTTGGACTTTTATGTATGTACTTATAAATAAATAAAATATTGTACATATGATACATATTTTAATACAAAATTTGATAGCTACACTAAATCTATTTCATGTATATATCCATATAATTTTTACAAAAATTCACATGCAAGATAAGCATCAGATGTTTTGGGGGATGAAGTCAAATTCCTGAGGCACAGCTTCTTCCTCCCCTGCAAGCAATGAAATGTGAAATACACTATTGCTTCGTATCTCAAATGGCAACTGAAGCACTATTGAGGGTTGCCTCAAAACATCAAGTTAGAAAAGTGATCTTGTTTTTTTTAAAAAAAGTACCACATTTAGATTGTTGTGTTTTGCATATTAAGTTAAAGTGAAATGCAAACTACTAAGATCAGGATTTTCAAAATACTGGAGCTTTTAAAACTTCTCCTCACCACCACCCCCAACTCTTAGAAGGGAGAATATGCAGTTCAGTAGGAACCATTCCAACTAGCCAAATTCTGGCCAAGAGAAATGCAGTATTACACATTTAAATAGAGAGACTAAAATTAACTAAAAATATAAAACTTCATCGCAGCTTGGCACTGAGTTCTCATCTTGCCAGTGTCACAAGATACACGATTAATTACTGATATGATAGTTCAAAGAAATTTGGGTTGTATTATTTCACTAGTAAACATACTTCAGAGTTCATATAGGTCAAGAGGCGGTCATCTGTGTGTGGGCTCTTAGGAAAAACACGCACCATTCAAGAATAAAAAAAAATAGTATCTAGCATTACGTCTCTGCCTCCCAATCACTCCTTCCTCTTTATGAAGATATGAAAGAATAACTCTGAGCTTTTGCATAAAGCAGGTTTGTGAGCTACCAGGCATTAGAATAAATAAGTCAGTACCTGCTATGTGTTACCACTTGTTTGAAATCTACACAGCAAAGTAAAAGCAGTGTGGTAAGCCTTCTAAACAATTCTGTTCAGAGAAAGTTAAACCACTTTTTATTCTTCAAAAATTACGAATGCAATACTGGAGAAAAGCATTAGATGAACAAATCTTACAAAGCCACATTGCTGGCTCAGTGACGTCACCATCGCAAGACTTTCAACATGACAGTTTTAATTGCTAATATTCTGTAAACTTATCTTGGCTCTAGCTGGAAGCAAGGATGCTGTAAATATTAATTTGCAGAGAACGAAGGCTCATGACCAAGAAGCCAACAGCGAGTCTGGGGTAGGTACACTCTACAGTATCGCTCCAAATCATTAACTCAATGATCACGCAACCCGGTAGAGCAGTGTGCTCCTGTCTGCTCTCCTGGATGTCAGGAGCACGTGTTAAGTGTCGGTTGCAGGAAAAAGAGGTCTGCCAATTAAAATATCCAACACAGTCAACATAAAATCAATCTTTAATTTCACTTAAAAGAAGAACAAAACAGGCACCAATCCTAGAGGAAACTGCATAAAATTGCAACAGGAAATGCTCATATATTATGTAAGAGAAAATGATTACTAGTCTGCTTAAACTATAATAAAGCAATGAAGAATTTAGAAAAGCTGATGTTTACTAGACTGGATAGCTCCTATGCCACTGTAACTCAACCTTTTTTTTCCATGCACGATGCCTTACAACAATCTCACCAATTTCTATGTACAGAGCACACAGCTCTTGAAGTCATGTGTTGAAGGAGATAGAGCCTTAAAATACAATCTTTGACCAAGCTTTGCTTCACAGATAAAGAGGCATATTATGAGTAACTCAGAACACATCACAATGTAAAAGCTTGGCCTGTGACTTAGGTGGCCCAATGCTATTCTGAAAGAGAATCCTATCTGTGTTTTTCCCATATTCTTAAGTGATGCTAAGTAGGTCATTTAACATACATTTTTCATATTGCAGTTGCTAGTAGCATGCTTTTCATTCTCTGCATTCCTGCTTTAACAGATTTGACCAAATAGAGCACACACAGCTACAACTGAACACACTAGGAGCTGCACTCCAACTACATAGATATTACAAAAGGCTACTTAGAATAAAAGAAGGATCAAAATAACTGCTTGTTTCTGTGTTATACCTCCAAATTTCATTAGTAAAAAAATATTCCAGAACCTTACATCACCAGGTGGCTCCAAGACTCTGCTTAGATTAGTGAGATTGGCCATAAATTGTATTCACCTCCGAAAGCTTCACATTAATGGGTGAACCTCCAGCAAGCTGTGACACCAGGTGTAATGGGAAGGTTCAAGCAGGTACAAACTGTTTTTTTCCTGTTACATTTTTTTTTCCTTGGTGTTTTCAGTTCTACAGTAACACAAAGTGAAGAGACCTCACAGCAGCTCCCAGAACATCATCATATGCAGTGCTCAAGTACAACAGTAAATTAAAATTGGCATTATTAGTTTTAACATGATAGGTGGTAAACTTTACAATTCAGGGTTCAGGTCACCTGTGTATCCCATGCAGTGATTCCTGCTGTGGGACAGGGCCAACAGCTGGGGACAGTAACTTCTTTGACCACTCAGTTGTGAGATGTGTGGCCACGCTGAGGTCAGGCACGTCATGGTTGCAGCTGGCCAAGCCAATCTATTACCTCTCTCACATGCTCACAGCTCTTTACTACCTTCTGTCACACCCCTTCTTCCACTGAATGCTGGTGGCACATCACTCCTTATCTGTAGTGAGTGAACAACTATGCGGATATTTTGGTTTTAAAAGTTTTCATGACTTACTGATACCACAAAACTATTCAGTACAAGGGACAGAATCCAGAGTAAAAAGTAACATTCTGATATTTGACTTTCTGTTACTACTACTTATAATTGCTTCTACTTGCCCAGCGCACACATGCCTCAAATCCAAATCCCCCAGTCACTTTAGTAAAAGTCATTTTGAGACCCAATATATCAGCATTAAAGCCAATGTGTATTCCAAGACTGTTTTTCCTATCGTATAGCCATTTTCCAAATGGCTATATTCAGTATGGCTGAAGGGTTCTCTAAGCTTCAAAATAAAAAAGCCTATTATTTCAGTGCCTGTTAATCACACAATCACAAAACACTAGTGCTGAGACTATACTAAAAACATTTTACAACGCCATGGAACCTAAAAGAAGTCATGCTGTTTACCTTCTTTTCTAAATAAACCAGAAACATATAATTTTATGTATCATTAACACTCTCCTTCCTGCAGTACCATAGGTTTCTTATGCAAATATAAACCCTAATTTGTTCTGATACAATCAAACCTCACACAGGCCAGGTAACAACAAAGACCAAAAAAAAAAAAATAATAAAAAAATCACAACAATATGGTGTTTCCATTTCAATGTAAACAGTTAGGAAAGAGCAGTGCTTCTCTATCATCTGTGGTTCTCAGTCCATCAGTTAAATGCAGCATCTTACTATTGAAGATTGTAAGATCTGACCTTAGAACAATTTTTTCACATACTTAAAAAGGAAAGAAAAACATCCCTTCAGTCCAATCTTATTCTAGTAAATCTCACTTCTGTCATGAATCCAAAGACATTCAACTAATTGCTAAAAGGAAAGAAAAATTAACCTTTTTTTGAACCACATTAGACAGTCACCCTGGCCTCTAATTTTTCTGCTCCATCCTCTCCCTGTCCAGAGTTTCTCTTATGCCTTGCTTAATTTACCATACTAGGATGGGAAAAGTAACACCTTTGACTCTAGAAAGCTTAGGTACCAAGGCGTGAGTTTTCCCAATTCACAACTACAAGCATGAGCTATTTTCATAAAATATATATTCTCAACAAAAATACACCATTACAAATCAGACCGAAGATTAAAGGAACCGATCCTAAATATGAGGGGTTTTTTTCATTAAATACCATAAGCCAGAGAAATTAAAACAGCAGTTAACAGTTTTCTTGGCAGGGCTATGAAGCATAGATAAAAATGCTTTTTTACACTCAAATAAAAGGTATTTAAACAATCACAATGGTCAACACAACAGCAAAATTGGTTTTACTTAACATAAATATTAGCACTGGTCTCTGCAGTGAGCATACAAAATACAAGGTGCTAAATATTTTGAATAACAAGCTACCAGTTTGTCCCAACCCAGTAGAAATAGCCATTTTTTTTAACAACTACTTTATTTAGTATTTACATGATATTACCTGTGACTTACCCTCTTCAAATATAATTGTGCTGGGGTAAAAACATAAAATTTTCCACCAATAAAGCCATTTGCAAATTATTGTGCTTAGAGTTTGAGAATGGTTACCATTTCAATTTTGAAAGTAAAAACACCAAAAAAAAAAAAA
>VXAK01026763.1:32758-52597 GCA_013399435.1 Arenaria interpres
AGTCCTGCATTCTTTCCCCTTCTCGCCTAAATCAAATACCCTTTTCCTTGCATCTCGAGCACCAATATGTAGTTCCTCATATGTTTCAACTCTGTTTGCTCTTATTCCCTGGACAGAAGGCAAACAGCGTGGCCTTCCACAGCGTTATTGACCGTGACCATTCCAACGAAAGAACAAGGGAAGCAAAACCTTCACACTCAGACCACTTTTATCTCATTTCTATAGATATACTAGCCAATAATTACTTCAGTGTAATTACATTTCCAATTAAATACTACTACAGAATTTAAAATTACTTCAATAAAGTTAAAGCCATGGAGTGAAAGATAAATTTAGAAGAAAAAAGATGCGTTATACATCTTTTGCTTTTCATTATCCCAAAATACTGCTTTCTCTTCCTTTTTCTTTCCCTGGGCAAACAGCATAAAAATTTGAAATATTTTACTTAATAAGATTTCAAAAGAAAAGTTAATATGCTCCCAATAGACAAAAAGATAGAAATATTAATACTTAAATCTATCATTTCTTTTAACACAGAGAGACGCTGTTCTTTTCTCATCTATCAAAATGCATAACCAAGTCTAACAAAGCTAAAGGATTGACTATAAGCAAGTTAGGTGTAACTCAAACTGAGAAAGTTCTTAAATCCTTACAGTTGCTTTCCACTGGCCTACCCTATATACAGGTTTTCCTCTCCTGATAACTTCCGTCCTTTCCTTTTTAAAATCATACTGTAAATTTGGTAGTACTGAGAAATATTATAGTAAGAGTGCCACCGCATTAACATCCACTGTAGCCTGGAATAAGACCAATTTGAATGGAATTCATCATATGAAGGAGATTTAAGAAATGAACAAAAAATACAAATGCAATTTGATCATGAAATGCATTCATAGATAATAGGGAGCAGTGAGAAGCAAGTGACCAGTCCTTTGTGCAGAATCCATTTTGGGAAAATAAAGAAACTGCTCTTATTGAATATTAAAAAGAAAAAGATAGTAAGTAGAATTATATTATTCATTGATTCAGAATGCTAACCTATCTCTTCTAGTACCACATAAATTGTAGAGAAAAAAACACTGATCAGTCCCCTCTGTAAATAAATTCTTACCTAAACCAGCCCCTGTTAATTGTCTTTACAGGTATAAAAAGCACTACAATCTGCAACCAAAATACTAAGTCAGTGTAGTCAGGAGTATGAAAGGATTTAAAGAAGAAATCCTAGCCACTCTACCGCATGCAAAGCTGCAAAGGACCCAGTCTCCACGAGCTTGGTTCAGTTTTACTAAGTTGTTTAGTGTCATTTGAGATGCCTCAGGGCACATTAATGGCAGTTATGAACACAAGGTTTTTCAGAAAGATCAGTGCCCTTTGGGTCAGCAGCTGAAAAGGTCAAGCAAGATACCCTGGGGAACCTCAAACAGTTAGACACCAATAGTTAGGCAAGTGAATCAACTCCCACTTTTCCAATAAAAGAAAAAGGATACAGGAAGGGTTTGCAGGATAGTTATTTGGTTCTTGGGCAAAGGGTTGCAGGTGTGGGCTTTTTTTGCTTTAACCTCAACTGACAAATGCCACTGCAGGAGAAAGGTAAAAAAAACCAAAACAAAACCTTGCATACAGAAAGAGAAATTATGTTCTCTTCTAAAGTGGACAAATCTGCAAAAATGGAGTAAAAGGAAATGAATGGGATCCCAATCTGAACAAGAAGGCAGCGGGACAATCTTAGTGACTTGCACTTCTGTAGCCTGGCAACTGCTTTCTCAGAAATTTTAGTACTAGAATTGAAGAGGACAAAGATGAGAACAACAGATAATACAAGAGAGGATAATATATTGGTAGAAATTAAAGACAACGCTAGAGCAGTCATAACAGAGACACTGGGTAGGTGAG
The DNA here is from genome assembly GCA_013399435.1 of Arenaria interpres. NCBI lineage: Eukaryota > Metazoa > Chordata > Aves > Charadriiformes > Scolopacidae > Arenaria > Arenaria interpres. The sequence continues at coordinate 34,652 of VXAK01026763.1, forward strand.
AAAAAGAAAAGCTAAAGTGAACAACAAATGTGTTCAAGCAAATGGACTGTAAACCATCACCAGTAACTACAGCCCAAACAGGACACAAAGGAGGAAAGAACAAAACAGGAATGCACTACGGTAATACCAATGTGGAGGCCTAACCTAAAATCCTTTAAAACTCTCTAAGTCCACAATTGTACATAGATACTTGTAAGGTCACCTCTCCTGATGCAGAAATACATTATTTAAGATTTATACCTGCAAAAACTTCTGTTGTTTACTTGCTCAAGTGAAGTTCAGAACATAAGGAAAAATGTCAAAAAACCCCCAAACAACCCAAGTGAGAAAAAGCGATTATTCAAAAGGGGAAAATATTGTTGTAAACCTTGTATTCTAAGAAGAAATAAATGTAATCAAAAGATTAGACTGTCTCTTGATGTTTCCCATTAGGCATATTCATTAGATGACAAATAGGTTACTGAAGCAAGAAGATTCATTACTCCTGCAACGTAAAGCAAGACTCAGCAAAACTTCAGAAAACATAACGCCCGGAAAAATCTTTGGTACTTTGCATGGCCCAGCAAAAATACACTTACCATAGAGGTAATGATACCACCTAAGTATAATCTGAACTACAGTGACCAAGAAGTCATTCCCACAAGAACCAAGAGCCTCAACTAAACCACAACCAGCGCAAAATAACTTAATGGTGCGCCGAAGACTGACACATGCATTGCTGCAACCTTGTTATGAGAATCTTAAAATCTCACAATAAGTTCTAAAATTATTTTTACAATTGCTTATTGGCACAATAAACAGATTTGCAAAGCAACTATTAAAAGGGCAACAAGGAGGTCAGGCTCTTTTCCTTATTTATCATTTTGTTTGTTTCTAATTAATTCCTTAAAGTAGAAAGTCACAGGAAGACTAGATGAACTTACTGAAAGAGTTCCATTACAGGAATAAAAGCAGATGAAGTTCTGTATGTATATTATGGGCAATATTCTGAAACTAGTCAGGCAGCAAAACTGTGATTTCCCCCCTCTATGTCCTATAACTAAAATGAATAAGAAACTAAGAAACAGAAATTAGAAGAAAAACCAAGAAAAACTAAGCTTCAAACAAGACAAAGGAAACCTTCTTTGGGATCAAGGAAACAAAAGTGGTGGCAGTAGAACCCCGAGTTGTAAACACTGAAAATCAGACAGAAGATGAAAATACTAGAGTTCAAGAGGCTACAGCGAACAGCAGCATCGCAAGGGCAACACATTGTTTAATCACCATGAAATTCCAGATGACAGCACTCAAGGACAGAGAGGGAGGGAGGCATCAGTGCCTGAAAAAGAAAATGTGAAGAGCACAGGCAAAAAACAATAACAGGCAGGCTTTCTTAGTAGCAAGAAGCAGTGAAAGCTTGAGTGAAAATGTAAAACCATAAGCAAGAGATTCCCGGGTTGCTGAAAGAAAATTGCCATGACCAAGGAATTGATTCTTAACATTGTATTTTAATTATTAATATTATTCAATAAAGACTATTACAGCTTATAACTCTGCTTATCCCGACATTTTCTGTGACATCTGCCTCGATGTTTTAGCAAGGAAGACCAATGCGCCTGCAACTTACAAAATACTTCACCTCAAAATACACAAATACTTCCCTCAGAAAGGATAACAAACTACTCAGCAGATACGACTGACCAGTTAGCAATAAAGGACAGCTCTGCACATCAGGATACTTAGAATAAGTTTTGTCCATGGAACACAGAGTCAACCTCTTACAGGATACTGCACTCAATTTTCTTGGAGCTGAAGCTCCTACCAAGAGCTTTGAAAAATTCGAATATAAAGAAAAGCATTGAGTTTAACATAGCAGCATTGAGTACTGGATGAACTAATAAAAACAATACAGCTGTCTCAGATTTTAATCAACATTCTAGCAAGAGTAGGCTCAAGTTTTTCAACCATTCTGGCCACGAAAAAGCAAAAATTATGGTTTCCCTTACAGAAGAAAATAAAGCAAAAGCAGCTCTATGAAAGCACCGTTTAAAAATTTCTGAAGTGTGATTAGTACGACAAACAAATCTCCAGCACTGATATAATATTTTCTCCAGCATAAAAATGTGGATATCCACAACATCTCCAAGGTTCCTGTCTACAGCTGAGTAACTGTTCAGTGTAACATTTCAGCAGTTCATAACACATGCAAGAGTAAGGTGAAAGTGACATCTGAAAAAGACACAATTAAATAGCTAACTGGATCTCATGTAAATGTCTTAAAATGCCAAACAAACCATTCTTAACTCATAGGATGTTTGATCTTACCAAAGCTAACAAAACAATTATTTTACAGTACAGGTAGTCAGCCACTGCCTCGCCCACAAGTACACTTTCCCCCTTTTCAAAAAAAACAGTGAACTTCCTGGTCTTTTGGAAAACAGGATTGTGACTGTGCAGTTAGACTTCTCGAAAGTAGCATACCAACAGTTTTCAACACAGTAGGATTCATACTAGGGTTTTTGTGCAGTGGCAGCGGTTATGATTGATGATATGCAAAGATTTGATCTGTTGCAAAGAGGATGTAAGACAAACCACAAAGGAACTACACACTTCAGCCTGTATTGGGCACCACATAATGAAGACCATACACTACAGATCCTGAACATTTTCAGCCAATCTTTTCATTCTGGCAGATTTCGCAACTTTCCTTTGCAGAAATATTCTGCCCTTGAAAGATAACATATCTAGCAACAGCGTATAACAAAGTATCTACAAATCTCTGGTTGCACACCATGGCTGCCTTCCCCTGCCATCATTACAGATCTAAATACAAAATTATCAAAGCTTTCTTGAATCTGCTCGCTTCACTATTTATTCCACATGACGTGAGACTGAATAATGCCATGTCCAGTTGGGTTTTGAGTATCTCCAAGGATGGAGATACATGAGTTACACAAGCTCTGTGTGCAACCAATTTCACTGTGTGACCACCATTGCAAAAAAGTTCTTATATTATGCTTTAATTTTCTGTATTTCAGTTTGTGACCATTTCCCTTCAGTGCCCACCACTGAGAAGAGCCTGGCTCCATCTGCTTCATTCCCCCCACCAGGTATTTTTACACATTAGTAAGACTTGACCTGAACCTTCTCTTTCAAGAAGCCCCAGCTCGCTTGGCCTCTCCTTGTACAACAGATGCTCCAGTCCCCCAGTTGTCTTTGTGGTCTTTTGCTGGACTCATTCCAGTATGTCCATGCCTTTCTGATTCTAGGGAGACCATAACTGAACACAGTACTGTACTCCACATGTGATTTCACCTGTGCTATCCTAAGTCTAAATTTATATTTTACTTTACCTGAAATTCTTCATCCTTTCTTATATTTCACTTGTTAGAGATAAAAAACATCTTACCATTTTTCATATGCAGACTATGAGCAACTCATGTGTTTAGAAAACTGTATTTTATCTTCTAAAAACATACAAAAGCAAATTTTATTCTAATCCTTTGAACCGAAACACAGACTAATTGAAGAGTGGGCAAATAAGTCAGCTATCTACATATCCTCCAAAGGTTTGGAAGACTTAACCACACCACTAAATCAGAAAAACCAAAGTCACATTCCTCTAATCTGGTCAATTATACCAGTTACTATTTAGAGATACCTAATAAAATAACAGACTGACTTCTTTTATTGGAGCTTAATAAAGAATTCTTCCTAGAAGAGAAAAAAAGAAAGAACACAAAGCAAATACAAATCATAAGCCAGTCTAAAAATGGTCATGAGATTGTCTTAGTCATAACACTTTATTAGAAATGTTAAGGCAGAGATTTGTGACTTTTGGCTTTTAGGACTCATTTTCAAATTTATAATATCAAGGAAGGCTGTAGACTTATCTTAAAAAATCAATATTGTTACAGTTGTATGTTCTTTGAGCTGAAGTTTTAAGAAAAAGCAACAAACACAGGTATCTCAAAACTCATAAAATTAGTTTGACACACTGAAAAACTTAAAGTGATATTGAACAGTGTTACTGAAAGAAAGGCCAGGATGCAATAACAACAGTTTTTAACTTACATTTGAGTGTTTCTCCAGCATATGGGATATGTAGCTTAAACCGATCACAGCTAGGTCCAGGGGTCAAGGATGTACACCTAAAAAGGAAGGTAAGAGAAGAATGTGCTAAGAACTTACAGATGGTAGCAGACACTAATGTTATTCTACAGGGTACAAATGACTGACAGTAAAGAAGTTGTGAATACTCGAAATACTCATCCTTACAATTCTGAGAAAGAAGAAAAGGTGGGAAAGTTGCAGGAGGCCCATTCTCTTCCAATCAGCGGTTCTCACAACAGCATGAGAAACTTTAGATTCTGTGCCAACTATCTTCGTTCCCATTTTAACATAGGAAATATGCACACAAAATGCCCTGATTTCAGACTGTTATTAGAATAATATCAATTAGTCAGTCAAAGCCATCAAATTCTCTACTTTGTATACAATTTTGCAGATGACAACTCCTTACCTATGCCACAGTAACAGGGTTACATGCTCCCTATCTCTCCCATGAAGATACTTGGGATGAACCTCAGTACATCAACATTCACTCATTTTTACCTATTTTAATCTTTAATTTTTCCCTTGTGGAAAAGTCTCACAGTAAGCCTCCAGGTGAGCAAGTTTCAGAATCAGGTATTTGAGGCTATGACAACAGAGCATGTATGTTAATGATCTGTGATTATTTCGTATCTCCTGCTTATCTTGAACACCACAACAGCAGTTGGGTCTCACAGTGACGAGCAAGCATTTTACGAACACAGAAGTCACTGAAAATTCCTTTAGTGTCTATGCCAGAGAGGACCAAATTTTTCACACCTTTTAAATCATGTACCAAAGTCTCTGAATAACAAAGAAACAAAAATCTTAGCTGCAAAGGAGAAACAGTGACACAAACTGTTTCACTGGCTGGAATGGTCCCTGGAGCTCTCACCACTGTGGGCTGGTGGGCACCTCACAGGTCCCAGTAGCAAAAATACTGGAAGCCCTTAGCAGTTCATTGCTTTCCATATCTAAGGATGCTGACAACTCAGAAGTCTCCCTCACAATATCACTGAGAATTGTTTATAGTCCCAGCACAAAAGTCACACTTGTTGCAAGCCGCTTAAAGCTCAGAGCTAATGACAGCCCAAGTCTAGATAAAACAAACAGTGAAAGAAGATAGACAAAGGTAAAATAACTTGCCTAAACTCATATATCAGATCTCTCCTAGAGCTCTACTACAAACCACTGACAATATAATGAAACAAAAGAACTGCTTACTGGGCCATACACACAGCCAAAAATAAAAAGATGGGTAGGCCATAAAGTACAAAAATTCTGATCCTACCTTACCAGAAACACCACAGTAACTCCTGCAGCTCTGTCTCACTGCAGAAGAGGCATCAGGGCAAACGGGGCAATGTCAACTCTCACTGATGTACTCAAAACACGTCAGAGAGCCTTTTCTCTCAGATGCTGTCTCTACAGTCTCTTTTCTCTTTACACATGCAAGTTAAGGGAACCACATCCACAAGCTTCAGATTGTTTTTAGTCACTGAGCTACATTTACTATTTAATCAAATTCGTGCCTACATTTAGCTTCATCAAAAAGAAGCAAACACAGAACTACAGATCAATTAACTTAAGTTTCCACAAAAATACTAGAAAACATAAGCAAATCTCTTCTGTGCACCTAGAATCTAACACAGATGCAACAAACAGCTTACATTGATTCAAGAATACACTATGTTATTTCAGTAGAATTATAGAAACTAGATAACTGTCCTTGCAAATAAAAGGGAAGCAACACATATCCTATCTTCACTTCAGAAAGGTTTTTGCAATGTCTTGTGAGAGCACAATTCAAGACAATCTACAGAAACATGATTTAGATACAACTACTATCAGATGTGTGCAGAGCTGACTGGAAAGCAAGTTTCAAAAAAGATTAGTTTACATCTTGCTTCATCCAGGAAGAATGCACTGACTGGGCTTTCTTCTGGTAGAATATTACTTCGCATTTCATTGAGAGACAGATGATGGAAAAAGATGATGCTTATTAAATCTGCCGATGATGCCAACATGAAAGGGAATGTAGCATGCTGCATGACAGGAGCAGAGCTGAAAAATGTTTTGATTTGATGGTCTGTACTACTGTTTTTTGAATTACATCTAGATAGGGCTCAGCAAGAACAGTAAGCATCAACACCCTTACTTGGAGTAAAATCAGTTTGACTATAAGAAAGATTGAAGCTCAGTGCAACAGAAACAAGAGAAGATAACTTTTTCAAAGACATGGGTTTTTAGTAGGTGAGAACAGCAAACCAGGAGTGCCCATTGTTAGGGTGTTTTAGTGGCTGTGGTTTCATTTAACAGCTATAGATATGAAAGTATTATTAGCACCTTTCAAGTCATTTCTAAGGCTTACATCACAAATAAGGCCAATGCTAGGAAACATACAAAAAAAAACCAACACCAAAAAAATCCTTTGCAAGTTCTAAAATATCTCTGCAACACCAGTTAATATTTAATGGAAGTTTCTTTCAAAGCATCACAGGTCACAGACTGAGGCACATTTCTCAAATAGCACCAAAATAACATTGTTGTTAGCTTTTCAACAGACAAAAAAATTTCTGATCCTGCAAACACTCTACAATCTTTTCTTTTAGCATAGTGGGCCACTTGGAAATACTTAGGGAAAATATAATACTCTTTAACATGAAAATAAAAGCCTGATTTAATGGTAAATGTCCCTGAAAACAATACTAAGTACTTTTCCTAGATTATTGTACTCTACTAGAGATGGTTTTAATTTTACTGGTCTAAAAGTGATGGAAAAGTGACAGTATTCACAGTCTTTTTTTTTTTTTTTTCCAAATTAGTCTGGCTAGGCTGCACAAGAGACTTCAATAACTGCAACAGGTTGAGCAGTCAAGCAAAAATCTTACATATGTCCATTTGAAAGGAGGCAGTCACTTTTTAGTAAAAACAGTAAAATAACAAAAATCCTAAGGCAAATCAAAATTTTGGTACATCTAATAGTTTACGTGTGACCTTATTTCAAGAGAAAGCCACAGATAATGGCCTGGCTATGGACATCATCTCCTGCTTGAATTTCCTTAACACACAGAATCTCTCTTAAGTATAAACCCAAAAGCTTCTCCAAAATGTAAGATTTTGCATTTGCTGATCCTTTTACTTAACGTGGTCTACACAAAAGTCACACTGAAAAGGAATGATCTGTAACAAGGTCTGTTAAAGATTATTTGTTGATCAGAGGGGATTGACAGACAGAGCAGCAATACCCGGTGTTGAAAATTAATTTCAGAAGCTGTCTCCATCTCATGATGAATGGATGTGCTATCTCACTCTTTACTCACGGAAAAATATTATACTGGTTTGCATATCTTCATCTAAATAGTCAATATTTTACATAGGAAAGCCACAGAAGCAAGAATTAATGCTCTGATGCTCAGAGTAGTGATATGAATTAGTCTCCATAAGATGATTAATGGCATACCACAAGATCACCCACAATGGTTTCCCTAGTAAAATATCAAAGAATCATCAACTTAACAAGTTTCCGGGACAAAGGAATATCCTTGAATGTATCACTTAAAATAAATGTGCCATATTTAAAGGAGCTGTGCTGAGACCTAAGGTTGGAATCTGGTAGACGGAATCGAGTATGTGAGAAACCATCATGAAATGCAAACTCTTCTCTTTCTCAGCAGATTTTAGCTAAGTCCCTTGAGCAAATACAGCAGATTAAGCTTGAGCTGAGATACATTACATCCTTATGAAATACATAATCCAAGTAGGAGACAAGTAGAACATTCCTTTGTCGAGTGTTTGATGCATCTTACAGTTGGGATTGTCTGTGACCTGTTGGGAGAAGGTTTCTTTCACAGTAAATAAAACATACATAAACTAAACCAGTTCTTATTCAAAGAAAAAGTCACCGTCAGCACCAGATGCTTACTTAGAAGTGTTCAGAATTCTTTACCAGCTACAAAAGGAAACAGGAAAGATTATCCAAGAGACAAAAGAGAAAAGGGGAAAAAAAAAAAATTAAAAATCAGGAAAGTCACTCAGTTTTGCTGCTTGGAATAAGGCATCGGCCTATAATGATAGGTATAGTAGAAGGTATTTTTCTGCAAAATTGATACTACTTCACAGAGTATTCTAAAAGCCTCCGGAAAAGCAGTTCTAGTTGAGCTTAACATCACGGTTTTCTCTTATACCAACGCATTTGTAATGAATTACTCTGTTGAATTGACTCTTCTTCTGTTTTGTTTAAGCTAAGCAACTCCCTTTCCTTCTGAGCCACTTTGATATTTTCCAGGATTGAAGCCATGACAATAAGAAGGTTTGTGATAGTCCTAGGTTTCAACATACTCTTCCTATCAACTAGTCGCCTACAACCATCACTTGAAAGTATCCCCAAGACAAGCAGTTTTCAATTATTTGAGGGCCTGATAAGATCTTATGCAAAAATAAGTTCTGTGCCAGCTGAAGAGGTCACAACGAAAGAAGAGCCCAAGTGTTTACCATCTTAATCCTAAAGTCTGGAGATGAGTGGTTACTCTATCCAAAGAACTTTTTAAGAAAAAAAAAACCCAAACCACCAACACCCCCCTCAAACCCAACTCTTTAAATCCCCAAATTCCAGTCTGAGGCTCGTTTTTTATACCACTCCTAAAAATCTACTCTTTAGAACCATATAAATCCACAGCAAACATCCAGAAATGCCAACAGAAGTACAATAGCTCTACTGAAAAATATACAATCTCCTTTTTATTTCTTCTTTTTAATTTGTGGAAAAAGTGCATGCCCCAATATTTGTGTCAGATCTATTTGATGACTGTCAAATTTCTTAATGAAAAAAAGGTATGCAGTGTCTTTAGTCATTCTTCCTTCATAGACCATACAGAAGCTTTACCACCTTTACTAGCTGAAGACAAATCATCAGTGAATTTTACTGTACAAGTAAAGAAGAGCAAAGAAAAATCAGACCAAGAATTTTAGCCACTATAATTTCAAGAACTTGAAACAATTGAGACTGCCTAACCTGAATAGAAAGAGATGCAAAAGCTTCTTTAATCTCAAGAAGCTTAGGCTGTTACACTTGCTGTTCTTGAGGATCAGTACTTTTTGGATAACAGACAACTTTTTTGTTCACTGGGCTGTTGATGTAAGAGCCAAGGTGGCTTCACACAGCATTAGAAATACGCTAATGGCAAGCACTGCTAAAACCCAACACACACAAAAATAAAAAGAGCAACACCACAAAGGAAGTTATGACAACTGGCTATATTCCCAACCCTTCCCAGCTCTAAAATATCTAGTATATGTTTCTAATCACTTCTACATATGCCATATAAAGATACCATTACGGAAAAAGGTCAAGTTCTAAAGGCTAAAGGAGAAAATGAGTATTATTTTACTAGTGACAAGACAAAATGTAGTCAGGGGTTAAGAAGCTGAAGGTTTTGTCAACAAAAGACAAATACATTCCAGAAGCAAAGACAGGTAAATCCCTTTTACTAATAAGCAGCAAACTCAAAACTCCACCCAAAACTCTTATTGTGGCATTTGTTAAGAAAAAGCATTTTAATGTTAAACTCAATTAGAACAGCCTTTGCAGATGCCTTTATATTTTTTTTCTCCCATTTTTGTAGATGGAAATATGCTCCAGTGTTCCTTGAAGACACAATATTTCATCCCATTTAATTAAGAATTAATTGCAGAATTCACAACAGATGGGTAAGTCATCTACAGAGGCATTAAGAATAATTAAAGTGTATGGAGAAGCGGAGGAGAGTGGAAGGAAGGCCAGCAGGTGACAGGCTTTTTTGCAAGGATCAGGAAACAAAAAAAATGGTGAAAATCACAGTTTAGAGAGCTGACACTGATGGTGAAAACCTGTATCATACTGCAGCTCCCTGCAACAGTGCACAAAGATTTACAGGCTCCCAGAGGCCTGCAAATACACAGGAATACCGAGCAGCTGCTGCTGAAAACCAACCAATCCAACTAAAATTCTGTCAATCAGGCAAAATTTGATATGGGAGAGAGAGTCTAGTCAACCAATTTTCATCTTCTGTTCCTGTTCTTTATACAGACATATGTATTACACATATGAGAGGAGGACTGGAACTTAAAGACGCACACCACTGCTCTCAGGAAATAAAAATCCAGTTACAATTTCAAGTGATCGCTACCTACATACATATTTTAATTAAAATATTAAAATCTGAAAGCCAATTCATAATTATTCCAAAGAGTTTCCAATAGATAAACCCACTGTTTTCATAAAACTCATTTGTACCCTAGCTGATTTCTTCAAAATTAGTACAAAATTAAACTGTATACACAAAGACTACTTTTGGTATTGCAATACAGATGATTATGTTGTTTTTGAATCCTGTTAGTACGGATGATATTCCATAATTGCAACAGCATTTCAATCCATAGCTATCAACTGGGAAATTCCAAGGTGTCTCCAGATACCTCTTCCAGATACGTTGGGAATATATTCCCAACAAAACCTCCATCTACTGTAAGCGCTGATTTTCCTTTACGTACATATTTATGACTCATTGTATGGAGATCATTGTACTAATTGCAACTTTTAGAAAGGACTGGGATGCTAGGCAGAACACATATCCTAGGAAAACAACCTCTCACTTCCCTTCCGCACCCATAGGCAGATTTGCACTTTTTAAAAAGTAAAGTTCAAATAACTATTTAAAATTAATTCAGCTCCCAGCAACCTGCTTTCACTAGAAACACTATACAAAAGCATCTAATGACTACTGTCATTAGTAAAACAAATACAGCAGCTGTATGTTAACAGAAAATGTAGATTTACTAAATACAAGTTAGAGTTTGCCACAGCAGATGTTGCATGTGGGGAAAGCTCTAGCGCTGGTTCTAGAACTCCAAACATTCTTGTGGCAGACCTAAAGGTCTCCTAAAGGACGGCTGCCTCTGCTGGAAGCCAGCCTCTATAAGGGAAACACACATACATATATTTTGAAATTATCTCAGAGAACTTCTAAATTAAATGAGAACACAAACAAACCCCACACGATTGTGATTTTTTTTTTTTTTTTTAGTATCACAAACTCACTGTTCGTTTAGCCTAGGAAGTTCATTTTAGAACTGCTCTTTTCCATCCACAATAGTAGGATGGGTTGGAAAGGGCCACGACAAAAAGGAATATGAATACAGAGCTGATAACCAGCACATCTAATATACTTGCAAGTGTACTTGAAAAAAAACCAACTCCGAAGAACAGACTATCTCAAAAGTTTCCATTTGTAAAATGCCTATAGTTTAGTGCAGGAGCTCATTATTATTTGGTGTCAAGGAGCTAATTATGATACAAATTAAGAAAAATAATTAACTGGCAAAGGAAAGTTTTCAACAATACATGCTTTACAAACAAGCTTTAGATGCTTTAGAAACATCTTTTATAATCAAACATTACATTTGTAAGCAAGATCTTTTAAACATATAGGTAATTGCCTGTAACTCCCTTTAAAAACTACACATGGTGCAAATAGTCCCCAAATGAATACAATAGAAACCGAAAATTGAAACTTTAATGAAGGAGTGATTGAAAAACGAACACAAACAAGAAAATTGCAATGGGATAACACTCGTAATGCACACTCCAGTAGACTATGTTTTGGTAAATAAACTAGTGAATTCACAGTATCATAAACTGCCTTTCTGTCACACATTCAGGCAAGGAAAAGGCACTACTAATTCATTATACTGTAAGACCAACTGTATCCCAAATCCTTGGAACTCATAAGCAAAGTTATAGAGTATGAGGGAGGGGCAGATGTATCCTTTGGATTTACTTCACCTCCTTTTCCTCCTGACAGATTCAAAGTCCTGTTTCATATTTTCACAACTGAAATGTATTACTTTGTGATGGGTTAGAACTTAATAATCTCTCATGTTCTACTGTTCGCTAATGTGAATTCAATTTCTGAAGAAAGAAAGAAAAAAAAATTAGACAAGGAACATTTTTGCTTTTAGATTACTCTAAAAGAGAACCATTCTTCGCCAAGTATGAAATTACAGTCTACCACCTGGAGTTTCACATCCTTTCAGTGTTCACAGAAAGAACATATTCATACAGAAAGTCACAAAAGCTAAGCTATTATAAACATAAGTTTTAATAAGTCATTTAGTGTTGCTCCCAATACTGCCTGTAGTAGCTATAAAGACTCCCAACCTATTTTCTAAGTAATTTATTTCACACCATAGAACTATTTATTTTATTAGAAAATGCAATGAATCGATAACAGGAAAAAGCCATAAGGACCAAAAGCACAGTCCATGTTTATATGTTTTCCCCCTTTAAGAAGCTAACTATAAAATACTAGGAGAGGTCCATAGCGACCCTATGTCTTTCCACATTTTCTTTTAAAGTTTTATTCTAAATGCATATTTTTAGAGCTTTCTGGTCACAGATGTCTATTGATTTGATTTCCTAATCTTACAAACTCTCAGAAGAAATTTATGTTAATACAACAACCACAAACTCAATTCTTTGGATATGAAAGTTAGACCAAGCAAGGAACACCACATTTCGAACATACTGTGTAGCTTACAGTTGCACATACATTCAAAAGAGAAACTTCAAATTGCGTACATTCGTACAAGATATTACAGAACTGGAGACACAGCAGAAACCCTACGAAAGGATGACACGATTTCCCACAGCATTCTCCTGGAGAAACTGGCTGCTCGTGGCTTGGATGGGCGTATGCGGCACTGGGTAAAAAACTGTCTGGATGGCCGGGCCCAGGGAGTCCTGGTGAATGGAGTTAAATCCAGTTGGCAGCTGGCCTCAAGTGGTGTTCCCCAGGGCTCAATATTGGGGCCAGCTCTCTTTAATATCTTTATCAATGACCTGGACGAGGGGATGGAGTGCACCCTCAGTAAGTTTGCAGACAACACCAAGTGGGGTAGGAGTGTTGACCTGTTTGAGGGTAGGAAGGCTCTGCAGNCATAGCCAGTAGGACTAGAGAACCGATTGTCCCCCTGTACTTGGCCCTGGTGAGGCCACACCTCAAATACTGTGTTCAGTTTTGGGCCCCTCACTACAGGAAAGACATTGAGGTGCTAGAGCATGTGCAGAGCTGAGGGAGCTGGGGTTGTTCAGTCTACAGAAGAGGAGGCTGAGGGGAGACCTTATCGCTCTCTACAACTACCTGAAAGGAGGTTGTAGCTATTTGGTGGTCAGTCTTTTCTCTCGAGTAACAGGAGACAGGAGAAGGGGAAACAGCCTCAAGTTGCACCAGGGGAGGTTTAGGTTGGATATTAGGAAAAATGTCTTCACTGAAAGGGGTATCAAGCATTGGAACAGGCTGCCCAGGGAAGTGGTTGAGTCACCATTCCTGGAGCTCTACAGAAGATATGTAGATGTGGCACTTAGAGACATGACTTAGTGATGGACTTGGCAGTGTCAGGTTAATGCTTGGACTCGATCAAATTAAAGGTCCTTTCCAACCTAAATGATTCTATGATCCTATGAATAAAAATATCAGTAGTTCTCCTACTTCTAGCATTATTTTAGATTAATTACAACTGTAAGGGTATGCAATAGACTAAAAAGACAGGTAAACCCTAATCATAGACAAAATTACAACAGATCTCTCTGTGGTACCACACCTGCGGAAAGTAAGCCCCACATAGCTGCACGTTACATTTTCTCCAGGAAGCCCGGCTCAAGAACCTCTCAGCTCTCTTTATCTTTCTCTAACTTCTTGTTCTCACATTAATTCCGACAGTTCACAGCTACCTCAGTTGTTCTAATACTATTTTCAAGGCTACAGCATAAAGCATAAAATTACTCATCTGTTTCCCTATGGCCACATCTAACTATACCTAAAGGAAGCACTTCCACATACCATCTTCTTAGCGACAGTCAAAAAAATCCTCTTTTCTCCTGCAAATACTTGCTCTTTCCCCCACAATCCAGTTTACTGCTTTCTCCCAGCATCACAGTAGGAGCTAGACTTGGCTCATCCCTTAGCAACTTCACAGGCACAGAAGAACAGGTAGGACTTCCTCCAAGGACAAAACTACTTAGAATCACCATTTGATCCCAGGGAAGAGAGAGCCCAGCTTGCCCAAAATACCTATAACTTTGAGTCTCCAACCCACCATAAATGCCTCGACCTGTCTTTATTCCACTTTCAACACTTTACCTACTCTATCAAGCTCTCCTCCCTCATGCATCTATCAAATAAAACTGAATTTTGCCTATGTGCAACAGGTTAAAACATCAAAAGTCACATGGAAGATATTATACCACTTGAAATCTCCAAAGAAATTATTCCTTTTAAGTGTCTTCATTGCCTGTAAATGGTTTGCAGTTAGCCTGAAATCGTATCACTTTTACAGGGTTTAAGTTAAGGCAGCCTGAAAAACAGGACAGATAGCCAACTATCTGTTAGTTAAAAAAACTCTCATTACAGAAGAATTATCAACAAAAATCACCAAACATTTTATTATTCCCCCTCAACAAAAAAAAAATAAAAATCCATGGCTGAAGTGCACAACAAGTTGTAAACCCACTTTTACTCAAGAGATTAAAACCAGCACTCTAGAGGAAAAAGAGGTAGAAAAGAAAAAAAGAAATAACGTAAAGTGGGAGACATTTTGAAAGGCCACTGGTAACCCTAACTGTAAACAAGAATAATCCAAATAAGTTTTTCTATTGAACAAATAACTGACCATCAAAAACAGAGCAACAAGAACTCCATTGCATTTTAGTTTTAATATTTAGGAATATATTCTTCTCTGCTCAGCAGCAGAATAAAAATTTAAAAGCCAGTTGTTCTCAGCTTCTGGTGAAATGTAATATGCATCCAAAATCCACAGTATGCTAGAGATCTGTCCAGCTTACATTAAACAAACACTCCATCTGTGTGACGGAAGGGTTTGGAAAAGGGGGAGAAACTGGACCAGGTACCCAATTATTAGATTTTTAGCTAACTTTACAATAAAAAAGAAAGTCTTAGGAACTTTTTGCTCCTGCAGTGATGCAAAAAAATAAGACAGACATCTACAATAGTACAAAGTCCTGTACAGAGACCTACAATATATTAAGCTCTGGCTTTCAAGAAGTGTTCAGTGAGTTACCAGGGTACTGATAGTCAAAACATAAATACCTTGCTAAGGTATGTCTTTCCAACTGTATTTGGCACATAGATTAGTACCACACCATGTGCAGATCTCTTTAAGCAAATTAGAAAAGAAACAGTTGGCACCTCTATTAAATAGTTTCTTCTCATTTTTATTAAAGCATAAAACTGATTGAAAAATAAACTGGATGTAGTGTCTATGGCAGACAAGAGGGAATCACTCACTGTCCTCGTCTAAAAATACCAAAGACATATTGTGCAGTATTTAAATTGAACAAATCTTAGGAAAACGTACGTAGTCTTTCAAACTAGAGCCCAAGTTACTGCAATTATCTAATACCACCTTTACTTTTTAAAATCCTTTCTTTACTCATAGAACTTGAAACTGACAAACACACACCTTTTTTTTCTTAAAAACTTCAAGCACCTTGTTTAGATTTGGTGTAAAAAATGCCAAACTTTGTGGAGAATATTTACAAAACCATTACCAAATGTAAGCACTACACTTAGATCTTTATCAGACTGATATTTTGCCTCTGTTTTTTCAACATTTAGAAACAAATGAAGGACAGAGCAATCTTGGAGACAGTCAATCTTTTTGGACCAGCACAGAAAAATTACCGTTTGAAATTCCAAATAGCGCTCCACAGCAACAACCGTCTTGCATTCTCCCATCAGAGCTTCAACCTGTTAATTCTGCTTGCGAGTGACACCAAGCTCCTAGTAATAAGATTCTTCATGTATTTGAAGAAATATATTTGTTATCAGAAACTGGAATAAAATGACTGACTGTGCAAAAGATATGACTTTTTGGATTATGGACTTGGAATTGGATTATGACTTATACAATACAGCAGTAAAGGACTCATAAGACCATGCCTCTCCTAGAAACTGTCACATCCTTTCAAGTATACATTTTACTCAGAATATAATTATTTTTTAAAACAGTTTTTCATAGTAATTGTGTTCAGAAGAGTCACACTTGTTAAACTTCACACATAAAAAAAATGCACATTAGAAAAACCTACCTACAGATATCAATGGGAATGATGGCATGTGAACTTTCCTCGAGTTATTGAAGCAGAATCTTTGAATTTAAATTTATCAAAAGCAAAAGATCAAACAAAAGCTTTAAATAACTGCTACAATATTGTAATAGTATTTCACAGTTAAAAAACAACATTATTTCATGAAACGCTCACATAAAATGCATATTTACTTTAAAAAGGGAAATACCCAAAAGAAAGGGAAATACCAAAGCATATTGCAGTCTACTTGATAATACAAAAAAGTAAATCATCGCTGCTTGCTAGGAAGCAGGGCAATGAAGTTATAAATATCTTATTACAGCTTGATAGTAAATTTGTATGCTGAAATCTGCTCCAGATAGTACTACATTCTTTTGACCTCTTCATATAGTTTCCTTTCAGAAACATAACTAATTGTAAACATAGCTCAGTATCAAGCAAAGATGCAGAAATCAATAGTGAATCAGAGAGGTGCAAAGAATCAAATACCAACATGGTTTACTACAAACCAGTTACATAAAAATTCCACAATTAATCTCCTCATAAATATGGAATAAGTATAAGCAAACAAGTATGAAATTTAAAATTTTGTTATGAGTGGATATCGACAAAAAATAGAATCTTAATATATGCAGCTTTAAATTGCTGTATTCATTTTGAAATTCTGCCTGGTGCAACACATCAAAGTAACTTAAAAAAAACCAAACAAAATAAAGTTTGTTGAGTAAGAATAAGCTTGCAGCATAATTTGAGGCTCGAGCATGAGCCCTGATGAACAGCTGTAGGGAAAAAAAAGGGTTCTCAAAGGCAATGACCACCACAGACACGTTTTTCACTGTTGTAACACGTCATAGGAAAAGCAGCAGCCTCTTAAATAATTGGATTCTACATTATACAATAATTAAACACCCTTCACATAGGAAAATGTCCTCTATTTCTAAATGTACCTAATAATCACTTTTCCCTTTTTGACATCTTTCCCATGATTATATGTATAAATGCTAAGAAAAACTTGTTAGCCACAATTCAGTTGGTTATGAGTAAATTTTAATATCTAATTAAGATGGGTCATTATTTCAAAGAGACACCACTGGAGATTAGCTGAATGATACAATATATGGCATTGACTCAACTGGCAGTAGTATTTTCTTTGGGTCTAGAACAAGGTAATATCCTATGCAAGAGTTAAAACGCTTTGATCCACTCTGTCATCTCAAAAAATGTCTTTTATTAATGCAACAGAGAAGCCTGCCAGGGCTTTCTTATCACCAGAATCAGTGCTGCTAAAGGTGCTATATTTCAGATGTGACCTAACACTCAGGTTCTATTTTTGTTCACTGTGGAGCCCTTTTTGCAAGAAGGAAGGTAATAACTCTGCAGACCGAGCTACCTAACTCTTTATTACTATTTCTATCGAAGAGTTTCCTTCTTTCCTGTTATGCTGTACGGCTGAGCTCGGTTCAGGGGTACTCACATTCCTTCACTCACTCTTCATCAGCAGTGGCCATATAATTCCTATAAATAGGACTTGACCCTGAAGGTCCTACTCATAGATGTAAATGTATGTAAGTGTCTGATGAGACTGGTACTGTCTAATAAGTTTGTAAAACACACAGACATTATGGAACTGTAACATATTATTATAAAACATTTACATACTCAAAGACTGCAAAACAATAGGATTTCCTTACTATGACATATTTCCCTCCCACAACTGCAAGCAAAGCAAA